>JAQIUQ010000411.1:0-31162 GCA_030378365.1 Hybognathus amarus
ACTAGCTTGAAGTTCAGTTCACACAGATGAGAATGAACTACTTCATGTTCAGTTTTTTTTTTTTTTAAAGGAACTTAGAGGGCCATGTGACTTAGATCTGAGTGCGAAAATGGAGGCTCTAGACCCTTCCAGAGCTGAGATATTGAGAATATTTATAATGGCATAATTGCTACGTGTGATCGCAATATCTCAGCTCTGGAAGGGTCTAGAGCCTCCATTTTTGCACTCAGGTCTAAGTCCTATGGCCCTCTATCAGAATCCAGAGTTTCAAGAAGATTGGAGAATTTTTTTTTGCACAAAAAAAACGACAGTGGTACCCCTTATGTTTTTTTTTTGTGCGAAAAAAAAAGTTTCTCCAATCTTCTTGAAACTCTGGATTCTAATAGAGGGCCATGTGACTTAGATCTGTGTGCGAAAATGGAGGCTCTAGACCCTTCCGGAGCTGAGATATTTATAATGGCATAAATGCTACGTGGGATCTCAATATCTCAGCTCTGGAAGGGTCTAGAGCCTCCATTTTTGCACTCAGGTCTAAGTCCTATGGCCTTCTATCAGAATCCAGAGTTTCAAGAAAATTGGAGAAACTTTTTTTTTGTACAAAAAAAACGACAGTGGTACCCCTTATATTTTTTTCTTGTGCGAAAAAAAAGTTTCTCCAATCTTCTTGAAACTCTGAATTCAATGAGAGGGCCATGTGACTTAGATCTGAGTGCGAAAATGGAGGCTCTAGACCCTTCCAGAGCTGAGATATTGAAATATTTATAATGGCATAAATGCTATGTGGGATCTCAATATCTCAGCTCTGGAAGGGTCTAGAGCCTCCATTTTTGCACTCAGGTCTAAGTCCCATGGCCCTCTATCAGAATCCAGAGTTTCAAGAAGATTGGAGAATTTTTTTTTTGCACAAAAACAGAAGCAGACTGGAGGGCTTACATTTTTTTTCCATTTTCAAGAAAAAAAGAAACAAGCTTCCATGGTAAAGTGGTGTGCAGAACATGAAATCCACAGGGAGGAGTTGGACCTGGATCCAACTCCTCCCTGTGGATTTCTCCTCCACATGGGAGGAGTTCGGATCCAGATCCAACTCCTCCCACTCTTCCACATGGGAGGAGTCGGATCCAGATCCAACTCCTCCCACTCCTCCACATGGGAGGAGTCGGATCCAGATCCAACTCCTCCCACTCCTCCACATGGGAGGAGTCGGATCCAGATCCAACTCCTCCCACTCCTCCACATGGCCCCCTGGGGGGACGGTGAAAATCGAAAAGTACTAAATTGCACATAACTCCTAGACCGTTCGAGCTAGAATCACGATTTTCACATCACTGCGATCCCTGGCTCAAGCCGAACAAGATGTATATCTCCGATTTCCATTTCGGGACCATGGCGCCCGCCCCGAGGCCACACTGAAAGGGGAGCAAGGGTGGGCGCCATGGGTCACCAAAACTGGATGGATGGATTTTAAAAAAAATTTTTTTTTTTTACCTCCGGCCTATATGTTATAAACAAAATATCTTATATCTTATATCGGCCTATGAACAAAATATCTTACTTCCGTCCGTCCGTCACATTAAAAGATCATAAAAAGAAGACCTAAAAAGAAGACTAAAGTCATAATGTGTTGGTTTTTAATGAATGAATCTACAGCACTGAGGCTACACAGAGATCCTGCTTGAGCAGGAACCATCAGAACATTTCCCTCCCCAGGAACAGCTGGAGAAAACTGCAGAGATACCTGGAACAAGGACCAACACGCTGTAGGACACACACACACACACACCAGCATTCCCAAATTGAAAAATAGCCACATCATACAGTACATGGTTCTGGAAACACATATCAGTGTCAAACGGCACATTAGCAGCAACTAAATTCTCACCGGGAAGAACGCTGTAGACCAGAATCTGCACTGCTGGAGCCATATTGACGCTGACAGACAACTGGAACGGACAAACCGGGAAACATCAGAACAAAATAAAGAACTGACCAACCACAAGACAAGAAAATAAAGCATCATTCACTTGCCACAGGACTCAACTTTCAGTCCCATAACTGCAACGCTGTAGGTCTGCGGTGTGTTTAGTCACATCAGACTTGGGCAAAACTAAACCATAAACAAAGCGCTTTAGGTTAAGGTCTCAGATCTGTCATTGAACTGCACATACAGAACAACTTACCGTATTTTTTCACCTCAAAAACTTGGGAGACTTCTCGGTCCGCAATAAAAGCCTTAGTAGTGTGTACATCCCCATCTGAGCCTCTGGGTTTAACTGAGAAAGCTCCAATATCAGCTCCGTTGAGGAAACATTTGTCCACTGACCAATCCGGTTATTATCTTTGTCCTATTAAAACAAATTAACAGCTCAGAGAAAATCTGCAAAGAAAGAAAAGTGCAAAAAGCTGCATTGACTCCATTCAAAGTCTTACACCGAAGCAAACTCACCTGCACCACGAGCAGACTACTGCAAGACAGACAGGAATAATAAACATTTAAAAGCAGTCATTGAAGTTGAAATTTCTGCATCTTAAAATAACCTGCATTTAATTTGCTTTTAATTTATGGTTCGGAACACTCAAAATGGTGAAACATCTGGTCTTACCATTTGATCAAAAGGCACAAATTTGGGATTCATGGAGACAACTCTGAAATTAACTGCAAAGACACCAACAAACTCACATATATTGCATAATGCATTTGAAGATGATAGCTTCAACCAAGGGTCATTCACAGCTCACCTGTTTGTCCTGGATTGTAAAAAAAGGTTGTCTGTTCTCTTGAACAAAGAGGAAGATGGCCAGCAGAGAAACAAAATTAACTCAGTTAAGACAGAACTCAAAACAATAAAAATAAAGTTATGTCTACAAGAGCCATTAAATTGAGACCCACGTAAAGCAGCAGTGCAGCCACATTAGCAGGTTTAAATCCCGCCCTCAAATAAATCACAGGAACCCTTGGACATTGTCACACATGCAAATGATTAAAACAAACAAACAAAAAACATTTACTTAAAATTAAAAACAAACTAAATTAACTTAAAATCATACCTATCACAGGAGGTTTGCAGCACTGTAGCTACACATCGTCACTCGCCTCATAAGAATGCAGACACAACACACTGAATATATACAAGCAATTCAGTCTCCCGTTAACCAAGAAAACTCTTTAAAATACGGAAACTTACCTGGCAGCTATCGCAAGGGCCAGTGCACACCAGAGAGAAAACCAGAGGATGTATCAAACTCTCGCTAGCCACAAATAAGCTAAAGTAAACACCTCAATCAAGTTCGCGATTCAAACCAACACTCTACACTTACCATTCACCACCTTGAGTTTACAATGGGCAGGACCCATTGTAACGCATACCTGGCAAACAAACCACTCATATTTTTATACTCCCCAAACTGGGCACTGATAGGCTCACAGATTTAGGTGAGGGTGCACCTGGGGCGGGGGTACACGTGTAGCCCCGCCCACAATGCTTCTCATTGGTTAGGGGCAAAGTGCTGACGTCGAATCGAGGTGGGTTTTTTTTTTTAAATCTCACACAACAATTACGATGTCTTTATAGCCTACATTAGAATAATAATGTTTCATAAATCTAGATATAGAATAAAGAGGGTTATCTACATGTGATCATCACAAAGAGGGTTTTTTTATTACACTTTTATTTGCTTTAAGATAATGCTTTACTTTCAAACTTTTTTGGCATAGTTTAGTGTAGGAAATAGTATTTCACATTGATTTGACTTTGATTTTACTTTATTGACACTGTCATATCCGGATGGTATTCATTCATTAAAAATAAACAAGTTCCACCTTTTAAACTTCTCCTCAACGTGCATGCAGTGTAAATAAAGCAGTTGCATCAATGACATGATATTAAAGTTAGTCCACGGCCACGCCCCCGTGCTAATGGTACCGTCCACGGCGCAAATTACAAGACGAAAATTAAAAAAATAATTTCATTTGTTCAAATGTATGTTTCTGAAGTTATATTAGCACAGTAAAACTGAAAAAACGGGAGAAAAAGGTAACTATACATTGATAATGTAACTGGAAAAACAAGAAAAATGAATGTCTGGTTTCTATTCATCATGGGAAGTAAGTTAGGGAATCTTTTCACAGGATTGTAAATACAAAACAAAACAATTAATTTACATTTCACAATTCACTTTAGCATTTTTTAATTTATTTGCAATAGAATTTATTTGCAGGGCTATTTTTTAAAGTGTTGTTAAAATGTTGAATTTTGTTTTTAAAACATGTCCTAGTGTGACTTTTGCAGTGGAAAAAAATTAATAATTTGCCCGCTATTTGTTATTTGAAACTGTTGCTGTGTCCGAAATCACTCATTACTCAGCCTATATAGTGGACTATATAGTGAGCTCGCCATTTTGTAGTGCTGTCCGAATGTATAGTGATGATTATAGTACCCTATAGTCCACTCAATGTATCCCAGAATGCATTTTGAAAAGTAGTGTACAACCGATGGTCACTAGCCTAAGCCCTACATACCATCATGCATTGCGCTGATCATAAAAATAAGTTATAATCATGTGTGGAGTTGCGCATTATAACAAAAACGGAGATGTTTAAATTTTGGAGAAATATAATATAATGTGATGTATTTCTTTAAAAAATCTATTTAGCCCAGAGATGGCTCGGCACCAGCTGACAGATGATGTAATCAATGGCGCAGAGAGACGATTGAGTAGTGTCCGAAAGTGGTGTTTCTATTATGCTGGTGAGCTCACTATATAGTGCTCTGCTCTCTAACCCCAACATAGGGGGTAGGGAGTAGTGCTTTGAGTGGAGATTTCGGATACAGTATGTGTCTGCCTTTTGAGAATAAGTGTTACTGTTTGTTCAATGCCTGTTGCCATTGTGACCCAGGCATTCCTGATCCAACACCTATAATGGTTCTGGTTGATATCGTTCAATCAAGTGTCCCAGTTCCTGAGCAGGAACCTGAATTGGATCTGGTTGATCCAGAGGACTCGAGTGTCCCAGGTCCAAACTCTTCTGAGCAAGAACCAATGCCTTTAGAAGGTCATGAGGTTCAAGTCAATGATGCCATTTTAGACTTGAAGAGCCTGTCTGATGATCTGACCGACTCAGCAGGTCCTTTAAGGAGGAATATCGATCAGGGTAGCATGGGAGATGAATTTGATCCAGTGGACTCGAGTGTCCCAGGTCCAAACTCTTCTGAGCAAGAACCAGTGCCCTCAGAAGGTCATGAGGTTCAAGTCAATGATGCCATCTCAGATTTGAAGAGCCTGTCTGATGATTTGACCGACTCAGCAGGTCCATCAGGAAGAAGAAGTGGTATCGATCAGGTTAGCGTGGAAGCTGAATTGGATCTGGTTGGTTCAGATGAATCATGTATTCTGGTTCCAAGATTTCTGACATGAAGGAAAAAAACTGTTTCACATTGGTGGATCGTGTGAAGGCCTGTACACTGCTCCAGAAACCTGTCACTGAGGTCTGGAACAACATCTTCATTGGAAATGAGTATGTCTACATCCCATTTAGACTAATTTGAACCATGCAATTAATAGTTTAATGCAGTATGAACTTGAGTCACAATAATATTTCTACATTATAAATCCTCTTTAGCAAAGACTAATCTTGGCTGTTGTGTTCTTGTGCAGAGAGATAGCAACCGAATGAGACTGAAGGAGCTGGGTATTAATCACATCCTCACCCAGATAGCATGTAACCATTGAAACAATGTTGAGTCAGTGTTGATGTGTCAACGCTGGTTACATTGAAATGACGTTAGGAAGTGATGTTGATTTAGCATCACTCTTGCACCCTCAGTTAATATTGAAATAATGTTCAGATTTCAACCACAAATCAATGGTGTTAATATTGCTTCAACATTACAAAATGATGTTGTTTCAATGTCGCTCTTGCACCCTCAGTTAATGTTGAAGTAATGTTGAGATTTCAACCAAAAATCAATGGTGTTAATATTGATTCAACATTACAAAGTGATGTTGATTTAGCATCACTCTTGCACCCTCAGTTAATATTGAAATAATGTTCAGAATTCAACCAAAAATCAACGGTAATTGTATTGATTCAACATTGCAAAGTGATATTTTACCAACATCACATTTGCACCCTCAGTTAATGTTGAAAAATAAAAAAAATCAATGGTAATGCTATTGAATCAACTTTACACTACGATTGATTCTACATCACTGATGCTGAATCAATATTGAAATTAACAAAAATAATCAATGTAAATATTGTTGAATCAACGTTACACTATGATGTTGAATCTACATCACTGCTGTTGAATCAGCTCATAAATTAACAAGAATATTTTTTGGTAATATGGTTTGATCAATGTTACAATGTGATGTTGATTCTAAATACATTAAGTTGAAACACTGATTTTTTTTTTTTTTTTAAGGAATGTCAATGTTGCCATCTGATGTACCAAGTTAATGTTGAAACATTAACATTTCTAAAACACTTCAATGGTGTGTCAACAAATTCTTGACCATTTAAAAAATTTGGTGAAAACCTTTTAAAATATAAATGACACCTTTTCAGCAGTTGAGTCAATTTATTTTATTCAATCAATGACAAAAATACATTAAAAGATTATTCTTTAAAAAAGAAAGGGGGACAGCACTTCAGCCTTGGTCTAGGTGTTCCAGCTCAGGCTTTTCACAAATATATCTTGCATCAGACTACACTTCTGCCTCTTTTCCTTTGGGTTCTCTGAAATCTGAAAGAGAAAGCATGATGTTACTCAAGAACGAGTCAATCCAGTTGTCATACATACAGTCACAATGAAGAAAGTTAATATACTTAACACAATATGATTCACTTTTTTAAGTTGCTGAGCACAAAATAGTCTAACTATGATTAGAGTATTGTTAAACTCTGTTAATTTAATTTATCTTTCTAAAATCTATTAATGCTTAGATGTCAAAAGAAAGCACTGGCAGGGGTGTACGATTTTATCTCCAGCCCTAATTAAACACACCTGAGTCAGATAATCAAGGTCATTAGGATCAATGAGAACTTACAGGCAGGTGTTGGAGCTAAACTCTTCATGAAGAGGAACAAACTCCTATAGCCATTAACTACATCTCAGTTCATTTTCTGTCAAACTACTTTTCAAGTAACAAGTTTATCTTGTAGAATAAAAGAGCTTAGTTTTTTTTTTCAATGAACATTTCTTTAAAGGGAGAGTTCAGCCCTTAATGAACATTCTGCCATAATTTTCTCACCCTCAAGTTGTTCCAAACCTGTATGAGTTTCTTTCTTCCGTTGAACACAAAATAAGATATTTTAAAGTATGTTGGTAACCAGAAAGTTGATGGCGACCATTGATTTCCATAGTAGGAAAAAAATATGAAAGTCAATGGCTACCATCAACCATCACGTCTGGTTACCAACATCCTTCACCAAAGAAAGACATTCATACAGGTTGGGGCAACTTGAGGGTTAATAAATGATGACATGATTTTCATTTCATGCTGAACTATCCCTTTAAAGCTGAAGATTCACCTTATTTTATTTAAATATGACAAAATAGATGTCAGTCACTTTCTTAATAAACACAAGATGTTTTTTGTTATTGTGTTTCAGTGGAAACCAGTTTAACTGAATGGAAATCAGATACATTTCTCAAATTTAATACAGATACAGGATTATAAATGATTACCTGATTTTAGCAGTGATAAGATGCAGGATATCATCAAGTCCCAGGTCATGTGATTATGCTGTCGACAACAACTCAATGTATAATCAATGTCAGCATTATCAGGAGGGTGCTTCTCTTTTTTAATGTTTTTTATTTTTTATTGTCCATCTTCATCTGCCTTCACTCCTACTAAAGGAGCAATGTGCTCTGCACACAAGACATGGGCTATGTTTGTAGTGTAACATTCTTGCTCATGTTCATGTCCTACACTTGAAGAAATCTGTATTCTGATCTGTAAATCTGACATTAGAACTTCATTCAGGAAATTCTTTATAAACTTTACTAAAGCAAGATGTTTTAAAAATAAAATGTAGAAAAATATATGCTTTATTCAAACAAAATATGTAACTTTTTAATGTATCTAATTACGGTAACAACACAAATAAAACACATAAGCACACAAACAAGAGAAATAAGGTAGATGCTCCATTGTTTGAAACTGTCCTAGAGAAATCATGTATGTCAGGTGATTCAACAAACAAGAGGTCTGTATTGGATGCACCTGTTTTCTCTCTAACGACTTTAGACTATTAAGAAGTGCACATGCAAAACAAAAATGGGTGTTTACCAATCAGTGGCCAATTTCAAACTACAATAAATGTTTTTCAACCATTTTTCAACAGACATGCTAAAATCATGAAGGCCCACCCCTAAACCAAGCCCCCAGTGGATTAGAGCAAATCGGGTAAAGCGGTTGAAAATGCCCATTGTGGTTTAAACGCCCCATTGACTGAGAAACGCCCACTAGTGTTCTGCAGAGATACATGCCTGAATGATCTTGTGCTCATCAACTACAAATCACCGTTAGTTCAATGTTACGGTCTCCACCCATGTGTGCTGTTGGCTTTCATCAACATTTCAATGCTGATCCAACACACTTTAAACATTGAAATGTCAATCTCAACCAAAATGATGGTTTGGATCAAAACTCAACATTGAATTAATGTTACCATGCTATCTGGGCAATGCTGCTGCCGTGAAGAAAAAGCTGAGGGTCTTGTTGGGAGTTTCATGGGAGAAAGGCCTGAGAGAAACGGTTAATACAGTCACGGGATACTATGAACATCACTTATTGTGGCTTGCAAAGCGCCGTTTGAAAATCAACAAATACCTCTCGTCAGCTCCCAAATTCATCCACAAGGCTCGGAAAACCCAAGAAAGTAAGATCTTTTATCAAGTGTTCTGGAGTGACAAACTGTTTGAGACTTTTTCTGACTGTCTTTCTGTTTTTATTTCCACAGATAAGGTATTTTTTCACTGCACTGAGGGTGTCAGCTACGCTCCTACTCTTTTTATGGCATACCTCATAATCCACCATCACTGGAGAGTGGAGGATGACTTTGATTATCTCATAAAGGTTAGATACATCAAGCCTGATATAGACTTGCTGAATCAGCTGGCAAATGAGGAACTTCGGCACAATAGATCTACAAAATAGAAGAGAAAACAAAAGCAGGATATGCAGGGAGCCAAAGATTGAGACGTGTACACATTTTAAGGAAGATTATGCAATTCATAGATGTCGCTCCAAGACTGATATAAATAAATAAAATAAATAGTTTTTAAAATTTTCTGAAAAAAATATTACAATTTGAGATGCAGTGTTGTCATTGTCCCTGATTTTATAATTCCTTATCTGTTTGATATGATACTTATCTTCACACCAGTGTCTTTTTCTAAGAACAAATACCAAACTTTTTAGAAAATAGAAAGTGCTAATCGCCAACGTTTTTTAAAAGTAGTTTGCTAGTGTTTACTCTCAGTGTCAAATTAAAATATATATTGTCAAAGAAATCCTAATATAGGTAGCCTAAATGAGGAAAAGTGAGAAAATTGGTCAGTTGGTGACATCTGGTTTTAATAATGGGAGCTGTTTCCTGTGGGTATTCCAGAAAGCTAGCTTAAGTTACTTAGTTACTTACTAGTTTATTAGGCTGCGTAGATTAGGACAGGCGGAACCATGAACACTTATGTTCTAAGTAAATCTATGGAACAGAATGTAATCTACGCTAATGTTAGCCTTTCTGTTTATTTCAAGGTTAACTGTAATCAGCTGGACCCGGGCCTTAACCAGTGGACCTGCGTCTAGACACACAACGCATGATGTAGTCAGTTCGATTACGGGCCGTATCCAGATCAGATGGTGGATCAGCGTCTACCCATATGGAAAAGGTTTGCTAAAAACACCTGTGATTCTTATATGTTCCAACAGAATATTGTAAGGGACATATATGCTGCAATATTAATGTATTTTTTAATCATATATGTCATATGCTGCATGTCCTACACAAAAGCCATATAGATTTTCTTGATGTAAAAACATAGGAAAATAATGCTAATTTAATATTCATGTCCAGCATATATCTTAAAGTATAGTTGACATTCAAACTCACCCTGATGTCATCCAAGATATCCATGTATCACTTAAATTTTTTATACACAGAATAGGCTTCAATGGCAACCAACTATTCAAATGGTCAAAGAAGTTTCAAAAGAATATATATATATATATATATATATATATATATATATATATATATATATATATATATATATATATATATATATAATTTTTTAGTAATTTTTAATTTATTTTATTTTTTTATGACCGATCGTTTCGCTAGATAAGACCCTTATTTCTTGACTGGAATCGTGTCAAGACTTCGAAGCTACATTGAGACCATTTGAACCTTCTTTGAAAATTAGAATTTTTGTTTACCGTTGAAGTCCAATCTGTGTAGAAAAATCCTAGAATGTGTTCCTCAAAAACCTTAATTTATTTTCGACTTAAGAAAGAAAGACATGGATATCTTTGACATCAGGGTGATCAGAATTGGTGTTTTTTTTTTTTGAAAGTGAACTAATAAAACAGTGCAGTTTACCAATCAGTGTAAGGCTGCAGTTCACGCAAGCTCTTGCTCTTATCTTATAAAGCCCTAAGTGGAGCCCTATGCCTATCATGCTCATATTCCGTATAATCAACATTAGATGAAACTTAATATAAAACTATTAAAAACTACACACATTTAAATAACAAAAAATATTTAAAGTGTATTCTACAATATACAGTTGAATATTTTACGTATATCAATAGTTTTATTTTAAATTCTGTATCACCAGATTTAATTTTCATTTGTGACAATTTTTCTAAACTTTTTCACAGTAGGCCTACTAAGTAGGCTACATCTACTATTCTTAATCTGAAAAGGATACTTAATGTATAAGAAAGATGATTGATGTGAAATAAGATAATAAATCGCAGAGTTGTGATTATTTTTGTTTCATGGATACAAGTGTCTCTGTATTTTCCTTTAACGTTTTCTCAATAAAAAAATAAAATAAATAAAATAATATACTTAACCTAGTACAAACATAAAACTTTCCATAAGTTATTCGTATGCATATCACCACCAGAGTTTGTGACATATATAATATATTCAAGCCAATTTTCAACCTTTTATTCACTGAACTATGTTAAATTGCTGCACCCTCTGATTTAAATAAACACTGTGATGAATTACATCCGGGACTTTTACTCGCTGAGCGAGACGAACCGTGCAGAGTTTTTACACAGACGCCATTTTCTTTGATTCGCGATGCAAGGCATTCGATGAGGAAAAACGCATTTTTATCGCATTTATATATGCATTGTATAACGTCTTATTGTTGTATAACAATGTGTAACGTTATGTGCTGTGCGTGTCTAAACCGCTCTCAGGGGGGCACTTCCGTCGGACGTCCGATTTTTCACAGGGAAACGGCGAGAGTAAGTGTTTTATCTAATTTACAACGTGAATTTATAATATATTGATTTATAGCGATGTTTGAATGCTTTGTGCGTTTAAACGAGCCGAATATTTTCTGATGTTTGAATGCTTTGTGCGTTTAAATGAGCCGAATATTTTCTATAAAGGCGTTTATCTTCAATACTGAGCTGACGACGAGGGGGGGTTTGCTTGTAACGTTAACAGGAAAAACACAGAAAGTGTTTTTAATCTAATCTACAAAATGTATTTCATGGCATTATATTGTTTTGTAACAATATTTATGTGATATGCGCGCTTAAACCTTTCTCACAGACTAGGCCTGCATCTTTGACTTGTAACGCAGTTCAGATATGTAGTGCTTTTAACTGTAAAAAAAATACTAAGTGTTATAAGGCAAGGCAAGGCAATTTTATTTATATAGCACGTTTCAGCAGTGGTGCAATTCAAGGTGCTTTACAAGGTGCAAACATAAACACACAAAAGCAACATTAAAAATACAAGAATAAAATAAAATATTTAAGAATACGCAACATTAAATAAATAGGTCTTCAACCTTGATTTAAAAGAACTAAGCGTTGTTGCGAACTTACAATCGTCAGGAATTTTATTCCAGATATGCGGCGCATAGAAACTGAACGCTGCTTCCCCCTTTTTAGTTATAACCCTGGGGACAGCAAGCAGACCTGCCCCAGATGATCTAAGAGGTCTAGATGGTTCATAGCTTACAAGCAAGTCCGAAATATAACTAGGTCCTGGGTAGTGCTGGGCGGTTTGACCAAAAATTTATATCACGTTTTTTTTTTCAAAATCATAACGGTTTTTCGTTTTTTTCGGTTCGTTTTTTTTATTTATTTTTTTATGCATAGTCAGGTGTTCAATGCATTTTCTACTGGTTAAGAGAGGAATTACTGCAGTAAATTGACTTAGGATGGTCTATTTTACTGTCATTAGTGAATATTGTAGAATAATTCCACACTAGTAATACAGGTTTGCATGGCCCCAGAAAATAATGCTGTTTACAAATAATAGCCATTCATGATTCTAATGAAGTGAGGAATCAAAATGCAAAGACAACTGCAGTCAAAATACAGAACTTTTATTTTAAACAACACAATTAGAACAACTTGGAATAATTTTGCTAGTTCAAGTACAAATCCAGGAACATTACGTGCATTCAAGTAAATATAAAAGGAAATCTTGTCTTGCATTGCTTTTGAGGTCTATTAAAGAAATTAAAACAAAATTATGCAACTTGCATTAGTTATTCCTTCAAAAGTATTGCTTCGAAACGAGAACAAACATAAAATAAATATAAAGTGCTAACTTACTTGGCACACAGGATTATCCTGTATAATGGAAACAATATTTGGCTTTACTTTTCTTTAGCTTTCCCCGAGTTACATGCTGATGTGGAGGGAGCTAAATCCGCGGCTGATTTAATACATTCTTGATATTCAAAGACATGTTTGCGGCTAAGGCGCTGGAGCAAATTGCTTGTGTTGCCGGGTCATTCTCCCCAGCGGAGAATTTTTGCCCGACAGCACTTACAATGGTTGTTTGGTCGACGTCGGATTTTTGGAAAACAAAACAGACCCGGCTCCTCTTTTTGGCACAAGTTATTCTTCGGTGTCATCACGGTCATGTTGTACTAATTCTTCAGCATCCATCGTCCATGTAACGTAACAGAGCGCTGGTGTTTGTTTACCCTCGTCGGTGCTTAGTAGTGCAACGGGTAAAGGGTCCGTCTGAAACAGTGTCGCGCGCTCTATGGTCGCGCAGCGTGACGGTCGTTCCGAACGTCGTGTAATTAAACCGGTATGGCGGTTTATTCGAAATCAAAATCGTGATGAAAATATAAACCGGTTTTCGGTTTGAACCGGTTTACCGCCCAGCACTAGTCCTGGGCCATTTATTGATTTGTAAACCAGCAGGAGTACTTTAAAGTCAATTATTTGTGGCACAGGAAGCCAGTGTAAGGATTTCAAAACTGGAGTAATGTGATCCATTCTCCTGGTCCCTGTGAGGACCCGAGCAGCAGCATTTTGAACTAGCTGCAACTGTCTGATGGATTTCTTCGAGAGGCCTGTGAAAACACTATTGCAATAGTCCAGTCTACTAAAAATAAAAGCATGGACAAGTTTTTCCAGGTCCTGTTGGCACATAAAGTCTTTTACCCTTGCTATGTTTTTAAGATGGTAGTAGGCCTTAACTCATTAAAATGCGTGTTTTATATTGTTTGACAATATTTGTGATGTGCAAATATTAAAAGTATGTATTCCTCAAACCATCTTTTACTCTCGTTTACCAGAACACCTAGTGTGGTTAACTGAAAAACAGAAGAACAACTCCACAGACTGCAGATCAACAAGCCACTTGAAAATGTCACTTTATTTCCTTTTATGGAGGACCAATTTTCTTACAATGGGTAACTAATTCTTTCAAATTAAATATTTATGCAAAATTTACTTATCAGAATCATTTTTGATGTTGGGTGGTTATGCTTTCATGTTTAAATGTAAGTTATTGATTTAGCTATTTGTGTTTTCTAGGAGCATTTCTATGATGCACCGAGTGGCTAAGGCTAACCAGGCTTGGTGTTTAAAGACTGTACAGACCAGACTTGGTGATGGTAAGATTTAACAGATAACATGAGAGAATCATGGGCTCAAACATAAAAAATGATCATAGCTTTGTTGCTATTTGGTGTAACTAAGATTTTGTGTGTTTCATAACTCTCCTTTTGAATTTGTCCAGTCAAATAACTTTACATATGTAATTTTTTACTTAAAATTAGTTTTCAAACCAAGTGTTTTCATGACTTGACAGGTAGATGTTTTCTTGCTGTTTAATTTGAGACTCCACTGACTGGGAAATATCTGCCCATCACCTGTCCAACATCACCGCCACAAGAAGGAAACACAGATTCTTCCGGCGGCTGACTATTAGGGAGATTTCTTAAGGTGAGTGTCTAATTTTTTTCTTAAAGGGTTAGTTCACCCAAAATGGAAATTCTGTCATTAATTACTCACCCTCATGTTGTTCCAAACATGTAAGAATTTCTTTCATCTTCACTACACAAATGAAGATATTTTTAATGAAATTTGAGAGCTTCCTGCTCTCCATTGACAGTCTATGCAACAAGCCCTAGAAAGGTATAAAGCAGTGATCTCAAACTCAATTCCTGGAGGGCCACAAGTCTGCACAGTTTTGCTCCAAAGCTAATCAAACATACCTGATCCAGATCCATTGAGCTAATCAAGGCCATAGACTAACAATGTTAAAACTATGCCTGATTGACAAGTTGGAATGGGTTAAATTTAGCATTAAATTGGCAATTAAAGAAGGTAAATGAATTCAGATGGGCAAGTGAGCAACATTCACTTTCATGTCAAATACATTCAAATGTGTGAGTTAAATAAAAAAATGGGGTGATTCTCAATACTCAAATTGATGCTTCAGATTTCCTTTCTCAGAATTGTGAGATATACAAAAATTATATAAAAGTAGTTTTAAAAGGTTAATTGTGTTCTTTTGGCATTACATTGTAAAACTGTTTTTGGTGTATTTTTAATAATGTAGTTTATCTGTGTCTTTAAATAAACATCACTACTTTATATATATATATATATATATATATATATATATATATATATATATATATATATATATATATATAACAGAGTTATGACTATATATTAATAAATGTAACTCTTTATTTTGTCAGACCTTATTATAATCATAAATCTGAAAACATTGTTCTAAAACCCATGGGAAAGGGAGGGAACATGGTTAAAAGGGAACCCATGGTTAAAAAAAAATAGAATTCTCTTCAGGTTTCAGTACTATGTATTTGTGTAAATGTAGGCGTATGAATATGTATACCACTCATCCTTAAGGTTTATGTAAAAAGTAAATGCATGTGTTCGTACAGACAGATTTTCATAGCTTAAATTTATTAAAATGTTAATACACTCTTAGTTTGTTTAATTTGGAATATACACTTTTCAAAGTTCCACCTTAATTACTTTATTCAAATTCAGGATTTTTAAAAACGTATTAGCTATATTAATACAAAAGCAAATCACCTATAAATGCCCTCATAATGTTAGTTAATTCAGTAATAAAAGTGACCGATAATAGCTTTAATAAATGGCCAGGAGGATTGCTGGGAAAGAGAGCAGCAGGATGCAGGTGAGAGAGAGGGGTGAGAATGACTCCACCCCAGCCCAAATAGATGGGTAGTCTCTGATGGTGTTAGTCAGGAAGTTGGCGAAGGGAGAGGTCCTGATGAAGACTGTGCTGTTGGAGGATTGGTTGGAGGATTGTGAGTTCATGTCACTCCAAGGGTTAACGGACAAAAGACCAACCTGGATCCACATGTCATTCGTTCTACACAGCAGGGGGATGCCGTTCTGAATGAGAGTAAGAAAGACCGTTACTGAACTCAGTCGAACATATCCAGGAAACATTACAATTGAACATGGTGAAATGTAGTATCTCAAAGGCGTTTCAGTCTGGAAAATCAAAACACAAGCCTGCAGATACCTGCTGAAAGCCGAAAGGCAGTTGCTCTGTGCAGATGTTGATCGGTGAGGTGTCTGAAGGATCGCAGTTTACAATGGTGGTCTGGATTTCCTGAAAAGATTGTCCCCCTTAGGAAGAAAGAAAAATGAATGGGAAATAAATATAATTCTTGAAATGTCATTGAAATTACTGAGATAAAAATCTTCCTACGTGGTTATATAAACTCACATGGTGAATTCAAATAAACTGCTGAACATTGAGTCCCAGGCCAAAAGCTTAAGTGATACATGTCAACCGGAACATTGGGAGTGTAATAAAATGGATCAGACAGTTCCACAAGTGCTACGCCATTGCTGTAAATATCTTCGGAAAAGACATTTGCCACGCCAGACGACATGGTGTAGCTGGAGCAGTCCCACTGAACAACATTGAAGCTCACTGTCCATCCATCCATAGCCATGAATCTGAAGAATGAGATATTGATGTCAGGGCGCAAGTCTATGTCAACCTATGTTTAGGTCACTGATTTCAAGTGAAATTAAGTTTTCCTGTTTTGATTACCTGGAAAAACAGCTAGCAGAGGTCATGACGAATCGTTCAGAAACCAAAGTTCCAACACACATAGGATAACCGTTATAAGCTAGATTTGCCATCCATGGCCATGAACCTTCACCTCCGCACACTGTCGCTGGAGAGAAAAGAGAGAGAGAAAGGGTAAATGGGAGTTAATGGGAAAGTGCAAGTAAACTCATTTCAATAATATAATTTTGCTTTATCATGGTGATGTTAACAAACTTACGTGTACTGGTAGTAGGGCAGTTCACAATCTCGTCTTGAGGAGGAGTGGTGGAGTTAAAAGGGACAAAATCAGCTCTGTTCGGTTCCGATTTGATCTCTGATCCACTGCTGGTACTGAGAAACTCTGGCATACACACCAGGAAATTCAGGCTTAGCACAACCATTGCCAAAACTCACAACACCAGCCTGGATCCATGTAGAGCCCTGTTTGATGACCATTGGACCTCCAGAGTCACCCTGTACAATGACAAAGAATTAATATCTATCTATCTTAGATATTTAATATTTCTAATGACAGTGGACAAATAAATATATATGTGTGTATGGTCCTGGTAGATCCCACGTTATGAGGCAAAAATGTTGTGTGAGGGCCTTTTTTGGTCCCCGTGAGGAAAATTGTTAATCAGCTTATAAATCAAATTTTTTTTTTTTTTTTTTTTTGGAAAATGTAGAAATGCTAGACATTTTATGTGATGGATAGGTTTAGGGGTTGGGTTAGGGGATTGAATATACATATTATTACCTATCATTATTAGATTAAATATTAATTATCTTAACAAGTACAAGCCATGTTGATACCTGGCAGGAATCTTTTCCACCTTCCGGCAGTCCAGCACACATCATGTTGTCTGTTATTGATCCACCATAAAGACAGTTACATTTACTATTTCCAACCAGGGCACATCCACCTCCTGTAGGATTTGAGGTGAAGGAAGGGATACTGGGAAACAGAAAAAAACTCATCAGTAACACATAAGCTGAGATGATTGAGTAATATACAGATCTTTAGAAACAGAATCAATTTCTTACATCACACTGACCCTATTTACACATAACGTTAAATGAATAGTTCAATCAAAATGGAAATTATGCCATTAATTACTCACCCTCATGTCGTTCCAAACCCGTAAGACTTTCATTCACATAAGATGAACAGATTGAATTTTAATTTACATTAAACATTTATGAACTCACACGTCAGTTGTGGTAAACAGAAGCTGGTAACACTTTATAATAATGGGGTAACACTTTAACACACCATATTATTTAATAGTAGTAGCTTAAGGGTTAATGTAGCCTACTCATTAGTCATAGTCCTTCATTACTTCCTGCATAGTTACATAATATTATTGACGGACCATTCTAAAGTGTTACCCAAAAATATCCACAATAAAGGCTAGATATCTCGTCCACGCTGCAGGCCAATGGAGGTCGACGTCTGCACCTGGCGGCCATCTTGTCACAGGCAGCTCGCTCACTCGTAACATTGTGTTTTAATGGTGCATGTACTTTTTAAATAACCATAACTTGCTCAATTTTCTAGCGATTTTAAACGGTTTGATTTGTTATAATCGTCAGAGATGTAGTTATGACACTGCATACTTATGAAAAGTATATAAATAAATAATCATCCAGATAATTGTAGCCATGTTAATAACGTTTGTAAGAAACCAAACTGTTTGTAAATCGAGATAAGAGTATTTGTGTTCGTGCTGATCACTCATCTTACATCAGCTTGCCTGTGACAAGATGGCCGTCGGTGATCACGATAGAAACTCCGCCGAGGTTTGTTCCATAGACAGTAAAAGAAGGTTCGTTCCCATGTGTTACGCAACACAAACAATTGAGGATTGTTCTGACACATCAAGCAGGTTCGGTTGAACTTCAGTTTATGTTCGCTCATGTTCATATGTAACTAAAAGTCAAAGTTCAATCTGTTTATATAAAGCGATCGAATTGCTTAAGAAAATTTGGACTAAACTGCTCAATTCATATGAATTCGTTTTACGACCTCTTTATGAACTTTTTGAAGCGTCAAATAGGTAGTGGTGTAGCTGTCTATGGAAGTACAGTAATGCCTCAGATTTCATTCAAATATCTTCATTTGTGTTCTGATTCTGAAGATGAAAGAAAGTCTCACAAGTTTGAAACAACATGTTCCTTTATCATCAGGTTTAAATGCATCTAAGGTGCATTTTTAAATGCAAATTCTGAGTTTAAAGGGGCTGTAGACCAGTGTTATTTATCATTATTATGCATCATTGATTACAGTTTTTTCGTTGTAATTCGTTTTTAAATTTCTGATTTTATTTTAATTTTAGTTAAAGTTGTAGTCGTTTTGATAGTATAAGTTAACTAGGCCTATAATAACTCTGCCATAGACTCTGCAAGAGTGTCAAAAGATCACATGCTTTTATGTTACGACTTTTACATAACCCATCTCTTTTATATAGATTTCTTTTAAAATCTTTTTGTTTTGATTTTAGGAATATTTAAAAATGTATTTGTTTTCATGAAATGCTGATATTTAAAAATATACAATGAAATTCTACAATAACAGGCTTGGCAATCTCCTGCATTTTAATCGCTGTCATCACCATGTGTCCTGGTTCACCGTTGAGAGGGCATTGCCAATACATGCTTGTTGTGCGATATCCTAGTGTACAAGTAATAAGAGTAGTATGCTATTCTCAATTCAACTATTGCTGAACTTTAGGGGCAAACAATGTTGGGCATAAAATGTAGCCTATTAAATTGGTATTATACAGTGCATCTGGGCATCTATGATCATATATATGAGTAAGCAAACAGAGACTATATGTAACCCCTCTGGTCCTACATGCCCCACTCCGAGTGGGACTCAAACAGGAGTTTCCAGCATGGGAGACGGGGATGTTAACAAGGACACTAAAGACTGCAGTCTCTAGTTTCAGTCACTACCCAGGAAACACATTTAGGTTCTGGAAACGTTGTGGGAATGTTAGTTTTTGGTTCCCAGAACGTTCCTAGAACTTTCCCTTAAGGTTAAGGGAACATTTCTGGAACATTCTCCTTGCGTTATAAATATGGAACCTAAAAATAAACCTACATGGAACGTTCCTATGACGTTCTTGTTTGGTTCCCCAAAAAAAAATAAGCTCATGGGACCATTTCGGGAACGTTCTGTGTTTGCTGGGTATAGAGCTGGTAAGACTGCCGCCCATCGTGCGTCAATGCAAGTGAATGAGAGAAAATAATTATTTTCTGATCCCGTTTGAATTGTGTTATGAATGTAACATATGTTGTCTGTGAATTTTTTATATAAATTCTCATGTAACGAGTTTGACAGTATGTTGTATGATTCTTTGGCTAGCAGTTGTGGAATGGACATAAAGAGAAAGACTACACGTCCCATATGTGACGTCGCCGCATAACACATTTTCCCCCCGCAAATCATGGTTTTCACTACGCACAACTAGTTTGTCCTCTCCCTGAAAGAAGGTGGTGAAGTGCACCAAAGACACTGGCATGTTTAGCGGGATACGTGTGCTAGTGGGGGTTGATGTATATCAAACACGTCGAAAGAGTTGTAGTCCACAATGTGCTCTCATACAAAGTCTAACCGTATGAAAATTCTACCCGCTAAATTGTAGCATTCTTTACACGAAACATTATATAAAAAATTCACAGACAACATATGTTACATTCATTGCAAAATTCAAACGGGATTAGAAAATAATTATTTTCTCTCATTCACTTGCATTGACGGTTTTTCAACATAGAGGTCCAGCGGCTTAGCTGAAGGGGCGGACTTACCAGCTCTATAGTGCGCCTCTTGAGATCATGAGTGAGGTCTGTACTGCTCTCACTAGCTGGCCGCCGTAATATACACATGGTATATTTTGGAGGAACGCCCCTAAAGTGAAGCACATCAAGCATCTTGGAGCACCAAGGGTAAGCATTAAAAAATTGCCTTGATTCTTACCTCCTGAATAAATGGTTCCCCAACCTGTGACCCACATCGTGTCATTGTTGAAAGTGCTTCCCTCTGCAGCCAGACAGACTGGTCTGATGTAATTAGTGAAGTTCACAGGTGAGGAGAGTTGCAACAGAGCCATGTCATTGTTCTCAGATTGTACATTGTTATAGTCTGGATGAACTATGATTCGAGCGACGTTTCTGGACACCTCGTTTGGATTAGATAGTTCTTGAGACTGTCGCCCCAGGTACACAGTAATGATTTCAGCACTAGCCCTGCAAGGAGGACATGACCAAGCGATTACAATCATGATATTCATCAAGGAGAAGCAAACATGTTATTGAAGATCTTTGTGTTGGTTACCATGAAACGCAGTGAGCTGCTGACAGAACCCATTGATTGTTGATTAGTGATCCACCACAGAAATGACCTCCATTCACGTGAAGGCTGACCTGCCATGGCCAAGCGCGGCGGACGCATTAAGCTCCCCCCACGATCTTTGTGTTGAGAGGGGCTCTGCCACACGCTTCGAGTCGAGAAGAGATTAACAGACTGACAGTCTCAGGAAAAAAGTTAATATGTTGCTCAATACATTTTATTATTATGTTATGAGAAATTATTTACCCAGAGGCTGGCAGTCATACCCTAGAGAAATTGAAACAAGACCAGTTATTAAAACCGATATTAAACAAAAATATCATGGGTTGCTTGCTTTAGTAAAATCCAAGGAAGATAACGAATTAATAAATGATATTTAATATAAACGGAGCAAGATTACACCATGCATAATGTTAACACATGACAATGAGCTAATCAAGGCTTAAATACACAGAGGATGATAATTAATGGAATGAGGAACAGGTGTGTCACTAGTCAGAAACCATTTCAAAACTCCTGCTGCATTCTAGTTCGCCTACTTATACTACGCCCTAAAGGTATGTACTCTTTTTGTGAAGAAAAAGTACATATTTTTGAGTGTGGGACTTAGGGACATTACTTTGTCATCTTTAACAGACAGCTCAGTCGCGTGCATCCTGTCACTGTAAACTGCCTTGTCAATAATCTTGTCACAGTTATAAATCATCAATTCAATCTTAATTTCTCACCGTTTTGGAGAGAAATGTTGTCGACACGTTCACCTGCCAGTCGTGGGTCTTTCATGCGGAGACTCTTCTATGTGTTTGCAATTTGAATGTGATGCATTTTAAAGTTAATGGCTAAACGTATCTTTACGAAAGTTCACAATGCTTCTACAGATGCAATATAATAATGTAGCCACCATTGAATAAATTAGATTCTGATAATAAATCACTTAAACCCCTTTATCTCGCGCAGCCCCCATGTCTGTAGTTTTTAACACCTTTTGTGTTTGTAGTTCTAACCGAATTCTCAACCCAATGCGCGATGAGATGTGGGCAATATCAGCCGTTAGAGTGTGCATCCATCTGCACTACGGATATATATTCTGACTGGATATAGTTGACCATTTCGGGTCTCTTTTGCCTCGTTTCCACTGAGCGGTATGGTACGGTTCGTTCGGTTCGGTACGCATTTATTTGCGTTTCCACTGTCAAAAGTTGTGAATGGTACCAAAAAGCGAACCGTACCGTACCACTATTTTGGGTACCCTTTCGTTGGGGTACCTGGCACAGTGAAAGGGTACTAAAAGGTGGAGCTAGACTCGCTGCAGAACGCTGATTGGTGGACAGAGTATCGTCACTCACGCGTGCTACAAGGGCATTAGAAGCATACAGTTGAAATATAATTCTACTGTTATTGTGTCACGAAATGTAGTTTTAAGAGTTTTTCAGGCGAGAAAGTAGTTTTTAAAGCTCAAATCTGTGGTTTATTTATAGATTTATGATAATTTGACTGAGATCCATTTCAAGCGATCACCGGACGCTCGCGCTCGTGTCCCCGCCTGGAACAGCCTTTCCTCGGCTAGTCGTCTCTGATGTTTGCCGCTGACTCGGACGTCTCTCTGTAGTGGTTAAACATGAGATATAGTTCGTCTTGTATAAACCTAACAGGTGATCTTTGGTCTCAGTGAATCTATAATTCGTTCCCTGGCCAATAGCTTTGGCAGAAGGCTACGTGAAGTTTCATATCTTTGAGCGCTGAATTTGTATATTTGACTGATTGAATTGTTTCTTTATGTTATTTAAGCTTTACTGTATATCTGTTTGTACCTTTTACTTATACTTTTATAATGGCTATTATTGATAAAACTGAAATGCAACAAAAATAGATAATTTTGTCATTTTTTAAATTCTATTACAAGATAATGTGTTGTTTATTGCAACATTTGTACCAATACGATATGCAATACATTACATATTGCCTGGAATATGTTTAATATTTTTACATTTAAACGAAAAGAGGCAGGGTTGTGTTTTATATTTAGTTTTGTTATACATATAACGTTACATACATGCAGTGAATAATCAATAGGCTATGCGTTGCCTGAACCACATTTGTGTGCTTTATAATGTTTAAAATGTATTGAAATGAAATCGAAAAGAAGCAGAGTGGTGTTTTATAACATATTTCGTTTTATTATTGCCTAAAATGTAGGCTGCATACAGAGATGACTGGAGTCGCAGAGCCAGAGCGAGCTGAGTGGCGTGTTTGAGAACGCGCTTTCCATTAGCAGGGATCATTCTCCTGAGTTCGGACTTTGCGATGGCTACATGGTATTGAGAAACGCCTAATGCCAGCGCTTGTTTCTAGTGACAAACATGCTGAGAAGCAAGAACAAGATCTGCTGTGCTGTCTGTCATCCTTTGTTGTTTACTGTCGCTTTCTTCGCGCGAAAATGACGTCGATCGCTTCTTTCCAGCAAACACCACGCCTATCAAGTAGGGTAGGCCTACTGTTGGCGGTGGAAACGCAAGCCTGATCATGGTGGACCCGACCTGTACTGTACTGTACCGTACCGTACCCCTCAGTGGAAACGAGGCATTTGGAACACTACGATGGAACACACTTTGGAACACTCTTTCAACATACTACGATTTGGGATGTACTAATTCTATTTTCACATACTATTTAGGACGGATAGTATGCGAAATGGGACGCAGCATCCAACTCCTGTCAAACTCCTGAGGACGGGAAGATGCAAGTGCAAATATATATAACAAAACAAACTACAAAACACAACCCTGCCTCCTTTTGTTAACATTTAAAATGAGCTTCAGCGGTAAAGTTGAATAGCCTAAATTTATAAAGTTGTGAAACTTTCCAAAGCGATGTGACGGAACAAATTATAGATTCATGAGACCAAAGATCGCCAGTTAGATATACACAAGACAAATTATATCTCAAGTTTAACCACTACAGAGACATTAGAGTCAGCGGCAAACGTCAGAAGGACTAGCCGAGGTAAGGCTGTTCTCGGCAGGGTTAATGAGCACGGAGCGCCCGGTGATCGCCTAAATCTTACAACTCCGTAAACGTCAGATCAAATGTTCAAATAGGAGCTCTCTTTGTAAATAAACCAGACTTGAGCTTTAAACAACTACATTCTTGCCTGAAAAACTCTTAAAGCTACATTTCGTGACACAATGACAGTAGTATTTTTAAATTACGCGGGTGGTAGGTGCAAGATGCGTTCTGGGATACCTGGATGACTCAAGTCTGCACAAGTCACCTCTCGATGCGTCCTTGATAAAAGGGGGGGATCAAGGACACATCCGGGGATTTGAACTGTACTTGGCTAGATGTGAACTTTGAATTGGAATAGGTCTTGGGCAGCGACCGAATGACGTCTGTAGGCTACAAACAAAAACACTTATTGAGAAACGGCTCATGACAGCAAATGAATGACTATAAGTAAGGTAAATGGTGACAGTGAAATTTGAAAACTAATGTAAACTTTTTATGCGTTTTGATTGTTGATTTACACGCCAACAGCGTTTTGGGGAGCCTGGAAATGCAAGCTTTTGAAAATGTGATTCAAAGTGCAAGTTTTGAAAACTATATACCATTATCATCTCCTTGTAAACGACAAAAACACGAATTTGTGAAAATGGTGACGTCATGCGTATTGCGTGTTAAGTCTATAGGTGTGTACTAGTGTTTCTTTACAAAGTGACTTTGCCAACCACTGGCCTGGCATGAATAATGCAGCGTATGTTTTGACAACACTGTGTCTGTATGTCACGATTAACAGTTGGAGTGCCCTTGATAGCCAACAGAGGGCACTCCACCCCGGACTATTCCACACAATCTCGAACTATATTACCCATAACCCACTGCCCGGACTAATCAACCACACTGTAAAACCTAACACTGAAAGTCACAAAACGAAATGAGTTGTCGTAACTTAATTTTTTTTTAAAGTTCATTTCACTCAATAAAAAATGTGATATTAACTCAAAAACTCAGAACTTAACTCAGAACTTAAACTGAATAAGTTTTGAATAACCAATTTTTTATTTTAGCTCTAAAGATTTAAGTTGGATTTAATTAATTTAATATAGTTTATGGTTTAAAATAAAGTGAAAAGTAAATTAGAAACCAGCGGATGGTTTACTTCCTCATTTTAAATAATATTTTTCAAGAAACTACTTTTGTATAGGGCCTATACTTTTATACTTTTCATAGCTAATGAAAAACACGTAAATAAATCCATTTAAAGTGTTCAGCTTCATTCAAAGCCGTGATTTAGGTTCCTGTGACGTCATCGATTTTACTCATCACCGCGTTCTCCCTTCTCCCTCGGAAAAACCCGCGCATTTATTTCAACAGGCGTAATCTGGCATCTGCCCATCCCCCACAGCTTCACGGAACTCTCAAGTCACAAAGTCAGGATGGCGGGTATGAAGAGAATTCCCCTTTGAAATAACAGGTAACGTAAAGCATGGAAAACTGCTTCATCCTTTTTATTGCACTCTTGAACGTTTAACGTTGTGTTGTAGTTGTTCATATTAAGCACTTCATATTAAGAAGAACGAATAAGTTAGGGAATTGTGTGTCACGTCATATTTACGAACGCGCCATTGCTGCTGAGATATTATTATTATTTTGGATCGGCGGCAGTAGTTTGTTCTGTGAATACACAACAGTTTTGTCAGTGGAAAAGTAGTTTATATTTGTGTTTCCTCACATTTTGTCAAAGACAAGCGTGTCCCGCTCATTTTTGAATATTTTTCAGTGAGCATACTGACTCGTTAACATTGCAAAAACTAAATAAATAGGCAATACAAGCTGACCGATTGCTTTATTTATTATACTGTGAGTACACAACAGTTTTGTCAGTGGAAAAGTAGTTTATATTTGTGTGTTTCCTCACATTTTGTCAAAGACAAGCGTGTCCCGCGCATTTTTGAATATTTTTCAGTGATACTGACTCGTTAACACTGCAAAAACTAAATAAATAGGCAATACAAGCCTACCGATTACTTTATTTATTATGCTGTGAGTACACAACAGTTTTGTCAGTGGAAAAGTAATTTATATTTGTGTGTGCTTTCTCACATTTTGTCATAGACGTGTCCTGCGCATTTTTTTGGATATTTTTAAGTGAGGAGACTGATTGACTAACACTGCAACAATTAAATAAATAGGCAATACATGCTGACTGTTTATTTTATTTATTAAAGTAAACTACAGATTTGTCAGTGGAAAAAATAAAATTGTAGTATTTTCTCACATTTTGCATAGTATGTGTTCCTTGGGCATGGATATCCACGAGGAGACTACCACAGGCTGTCTTTCACGTGGCAAAAACTAAAGAAAAAGGTACTACAATCTGACCTATTCTATTGTTAAATGCTATGAGTAAAGTACTGTTTCATCAGGAATCAATAATTGTTTGTTTTTTTGTTTTTTTTCTTCACAGTTCGACTGTGAACTGATTGGTGAACTGTCAACATAATCCTGTACAACTGCATATTTGACACAAAGGAGACTGACAATAATTTATGGGGTAAGTTACGAACTATTTTGTTTTAATGCCTTTTCATCTAACATTTTTTTCTATTAATTGTTGCAGGTACTTGCAGAGATTCACAGAATCACAAATCAAAATCTGCAGTAGACATTCTACTCCTCCCTGTATAAACATACTCCACAGCTTCTGAATCTTTTCAGAGCTAAGGCAGCAAAGGGTGGTGTCAGTGGCAACAAGATGGCTGCAATATTAGGAGACTACGATGAACATGTAAGTAGAATTGAACTTACTTAAGGGCTGTACAGGATGAGAATGTTGGTGTAAAGGTTATCTAAGCAACAAATGTTAAAGAGTTAGTTCACCCAAAAATGAAAATTCTGTTACCAGTTACTCAACCTCATGTCATTCCAAACCTGGAAGACTTTTATTCATCTTCAGATCATAGATGAAGATTTTGGCCAACAGGACGAGGACTGAGAGTGGTAGTTGTGTAGGCTGTAATTGGAGGGACATATAGTTCAAAGATTTCAAAAGATCTTTGTAGCTGAACACTGACGAGGCCGAGGGACGTGAGAGAACGGCACAAGGCCGGTGGTGCTAGTGTTAATGAGCGACACCTGTGAGCACACCGGTCTTGATCATCCACGTCGTCACTCCCCCTCATACTTCCGCTCCTCCGTGAGAGATGCGAGACCGGTGTGCTCACAGGTGTCGCTCATTAACACTAGCACCACCGGCCTTGTGCCGTTCTCTCACGTCCCTCGGCCTCGTCGTGTTCGCTACAAAGATCTTTTGAAATCTTTGAACTATCTGTCCCTCCAATTACAGCCTACACAACTACCCCTATCAAGGTTTAGAAAGGTAGTAAATCCATGTGATTCTTCTTGATTCTACTAAAATCTTCTGAAGCAATACAATCAATTTGTAATTAGACTGAAAATAAATATAATCAACTATTTAAAATAGACTAAATAAAAAAAAAATCTATTCCTCCACATAGCCTAGGGGGAAAATGGTTATATGGCACCACAAACCTCATCAAACTGTGATAATCATCAAACTGTGATTAAATTACGCTATGTTTTGTGTTTTTGTCTTTAAGGACAAGAATGACATTCATGTCAGACGAACTACTGCTCTGGCAGGTTTACCGGTTTATCTAAAAAGAAGACTCTGCAGATGTTTTCAAGACACACAAGGTATGAAATATTATATTGCAACAATTTAATCTTTTAGTTAAAGGAGAACTCCGGCGCAAAATGAACCTTTGGTCTTATAAAACATTGGTACCTAGTCGACCGTTCTCTGAGATTTTTTTTTCATGATAATCGAATGTAAAGAGTTTTATCTCTAAAAACTGTTTAGCGTATACGCTAGTATATGGGGGCAAATAACAAGTAAAAAGAAATCACTAGTTAAAACCACTAACAAGGCTCAAAATAGCCCCACACTAACACAGTAACATAATGAGGGTCCCTGCATGCAAAATCGAAGCATTGAGAACTTTGTAAGTGTACAGACAGTTTAATAAGGACAGTCCACTTCGATTCGAAGTGTTCGAGACTGTTTTCCAAAGATGGCTCCTGCCTTTATACGCAAAGCGGACTGTCTTTATAAAATATCTTCTTATTAAACGGTCTGTACACTTAAAAAGTTCTCAATGCTTCGGTTTGCATGTAGGGACCCTCATTATGTTACTGTGTTAGTGTGGGGCTATTTTGAGCCTTGTTAGTGGTATTAACTAGTGATTTTTTTTCTTTTACTTAATATATGCCCCCATACTAGCGTTATAATCTAAACAGTTTTTAGAAATAAAACTCTTTACTTTCGATTATCATGAAAACAAGTCTCAGAGAACAGTAGGTACCAATGTTTTATTAGACCAAAGGTTCATTTTGCGCTGGAGTTCTACTAAATAAAAAAATAAGGATGTGATAGATGTTAATTTTAAAGGATTAGTTCACTTTCAAATTAAAACTAGCTCATGAGTTGCTCACTCTCATGCCATCCTAGGTGTAAATGACTTTCTTCTTTCAGACAAATACAATCGGAGTTCTATTACAAAATATTGTGTCTCTTCCGAGTTTTGGCAGTGGAGTGCAACCAAAAGATTGAAGCTCAAAAATGTGGATCCATCCACCATAAACGAACTTTACGCGGATCCAGGGTGGTTAATAAAGGCCTTTTGAAGCACGATGAGTTTGTGAAAATAAAATATTAATATTTAAACTTTATGAAGTAAAATAACTAGCTTCCGGCAAACGAACATATGGATTTCACTTACGCCTAAAGCGCAACTTATGCGAGTAATGTGATGCACTGCTGATATTTTTTTCTACGCCATGATGCACTACACTACTTTTCAAGTCACAAGTTGTGCTTTAGAGGGCAAGTAGACTGCGTTTGGCTGGAAGCTAGAATTTTACTAAATATTAAATATTCGTTTTTTTCTTACAAACTCATCGTGCTTCAGAAGGAAGCCGCGTGTTCAGCGTGAACTTTGCTGAGCATTTCAATTTTTCAAGGCTTTCTTGTCATTCGTGAAAATTTAGTTATGGTGTTTGATTTGTACAGACGTGCCTTAACACAGATTTATTTCAAACCATTTAGAGAGAGGATCTTGACCAGGCGCAAAATGCAGCAGTTGCCATCATTGCTGTCGACGAAGAGGTTGAAAAGTTGCCTTTCGATCCACAGGATTTTCTGATTGTCCTTGAAGATGAGGTGGTAATGTCCACAAAGTCCTGGGTTAGTGCACTGATGCTGATTTTTGGGCTACTCTATGCCCTTCACATAAGCTACTCAAAGAAGCTGACCGTTTTATTTTTATTTTTTTGAGTTCATACAGAAAGTGCTGCTAAATCTCGAAGATGGGAAGGCTAGGCCGAAGTTGCTTGCACTTAAAAATGAACTTCTGATTGACTAATATGGAATCCATGCTGTTTCTGGTACCCTTAGGCAATTGAGTTTGCAGATTTTTGACTTTTAAACAGCAGTTTTTGAATTTTGAATTTCCCAATTTGAGCTGTCTGTTAAAGTTTGAATAGTTTTAAATATTTCATGGGAAATCTGTGTCTGATGAACTTGTGTTAAAGGGTTAGTTCACTCTAAAATGAAAATTAAGTCATTAATTACTTACCCCCATGCTGTACCAACCCCTAAGACCTTTGTTCATCTTCGGAACACAAATGAAGATATTTTTGATTAAATCTGAGAGGTGTATCACTGCTACATAGGCTCTTATGGGATTGGCACTTGAGGGCCCAGAAAGTCATTAAAGAAAATGTTTAAATATTCCATGTGCCTACAGTGGCTCAATTATAAGTTTATCAAGCAACGAGACTACTTTTTGTGTGAAAAAACCCCCATAAATAATGACTTTATTCGACTATTCCATTACTCCTTATGGGCTTCAGATGAGAGTTGAAGAATTTCCAGAATGCATGCGAGAACTGAGATGAGGACGTCTTCTTTCAACTACTTTGCTACTTGGCTGCTCACCGCTTAGGAACATTACCGCCACTTACCGTATAAGATTACGTGCTGATAACGTAATCTTATACGGTAGGTGGCGGTAATACTCTTAAACGGTGAGCAGCCGGTACAAGAAGTAGTCGAAGAAGACCGTCCTCATCTCAGTTCTCGCGCACACGTTCTGGAAATTCTTCAACTCTCGTCTCAAGGCCCACAAGGAAGTAATGGAATAGTCGAATAAAGTCGTTATTTATGGGGGGGGGGGGGGGGTTCACACAAAAGTAGTCTCATTGCTTGATAAACGTATAATTGAGCCGCTGTAGGCACATGGAATATTTAAACATTTTCTTTAATGACTTTATGGGCCGTCAAGTGTCAGTCCCTGAGGCAGTCTATGTAGCAGTGATACACCTCTCAGATTTACTCAAAAATATCTTCATTTGTGTTCCAAAGATGAACGAAGGTCTTACAGGGTTGGTAGAGCATGGGGGTGAGTAATTAATGACTTAATTTTCATTTTTGGGTGAACTAACCCTAATGTTTTTTGGACTGATTTTGCACACTGATTTAGTTTTAAAATTACCCTGTGGACAGTCTGTTATGGTCTTGAAGGAATAGTTGATTTAAAGGGTTAGTTTACCCAAAAATGAAAATTCTGTCTGTAATTACTAAAGTCTTAAGGGGTAGAAACAATTATTAATTAATTTAACAGAATTTTCATTTTTGGGTAAACTAACCCTTTAATGCTTAGTGTGTATTTGAGTAAATTGTTTTAATGTCATTTGGACTGAACTGCACACTTCAGTTTTATGCCTGAAGATGTTTTGTAAAAAAGAAAAATTCAATAAATACTGTTATTGCATCATTTTCTTTCATCATTTCTTCATACTACTATTTTCCCCTTGTCTTATTGTAACTTTATTAATTTGAGTGTAAGTAACTTAAATCATTCACGGCAATCGGTTTCCTCAAACCATTTGAGTAGCTATATAGTTGTTTCAACTTGATTCAATTTCTTAGATGAACTCAAACCAGTTAGTTTAAATTAATGGCATGAACTTAAAATCTTTAAGTTACCTTAACTCAAAATGATTGACTAAACCAACACTAAATTATGAGTAAATATGACTCAATATATATAAGTTCACAATACTCATATGTATTTGTTTTTAAACTTAAACGGTATGTAGCAATCAGTTTCCTCAATCGGTTTGAGTTCAGTTAACTTATTGGGTTTTAC
>JAQIUQ010000412.1:0-152500 GCA_030378365.1 Hybognathus amarus
GAGGAGAAAAAAGTATTCCCTTTACACAATGAAGCTGTTGCTATGGTTACTATCCATAGAGCGCCTGCTGTTCACTCGTGGAGTGCTGTCGCCCTTTCTGTTCACCTGAGAGAACATGCCAAAGCCTCTCCACTGCTTGTTTGGGAGGGTTATTTGCTGGCTGACCAACCCATCCCTCCTGTGACCCATGGTTTGACTGTAGGCCTATGTGTATTCAGAGCCAGTGAGCAATGGACTTACAAAATAATAATAAATACAAAACGTTAAGAAACGTAAATAAGAAAATTGTAAAAATAAGATTTTTTTTAACGTTCGATAGAAAAAAAATTGTTGGTGTTCTAATAAATGCGTTAACATCGATGATAACGCGTTACTGTGCCCGGCCCTAATTAAGATTCCTTTACTATAATCACAAACAGACATGTGCCAGTATTCGGTAATATGGTATATTGCGGTAATGAGTGGTATTGTTATTGTGTGCACTTCAAAATACTAGATAATTCTAAGCAACTTATCCGAATTGTTTAGATTTTTAAAATTCACATTAGCTTGATTTCTATTAACCAGTAACATTTTACCTAAGTGTGCACATTGGCCTTTTTTTGTATTTACAATGGTATTTAACAAATAACTCCTTTTCTTTTATTATTATTCTTTATAGTTAAGTTCTATTTGACTTCTGAATTTATTTCAAACATTTGTCTATATTTTGTATACATTTATTGTGTATTATTCTATTATACTTAATTATGTGCACTGTTTTTTTTTACATTTACTGGACTCAGTATTATATTATCAAAAACTTCCAAAATGGCTATAAAAATGCACGCCCAAAAGAACTTGATGCAATTAACTATTTTTTGTAATTTATTTCTATCATGCTGAGATCTGTCTTTGATGAATTTCTTGGCATAGTGAAAATAATCGAGTGAGTCAGAAGTAATTATATTTAAGTGCCTAGACATATTCCTGAAAGTCTTGTATATTGTTTCATAGAAATACTTCATTAAATTAGATCACAAGCACTTTCACTTCTAAAACCTATACAGAGTACAAAATGTACTGCAAAACAAGAATGACCCTCATATGAACTCTAGACAAGCCAGTACAGACTACTATACAACACTCCTCCCACTGTTTCTGTTATTTACAGCAACAGATATGTTATCTTGATCAAATGAATTATGGAAATCTGAAAAGGGGATGCTCAAGCTTGTAAAAAAAACATCAAAGAGGTAGAGTGATCTATTTTGCAGACTGATGGTTGAATCTTTCCAGCGGCTGATCCAGGATCACAGAAAGCTGTGCTTTCTCAAAGAGAGCTGAACTCATGTGCTTTACTGACACATGTAAAGAACAGGCCGCAGGACAAATAAAGCCTCTCCCTTGCTTAAACACACAGCATTCACATGTGCAACACATTAAGTAAAAGCACTAGTGGATTGTGGTGTGTGTTGATCTTGTGTATGCATGTGTTATGTGTCTGTCACTGTGAATGTTTTGGGTGAGTGGGGTTGTACACTGATGTAACAACAATAGTCCATAATGCACTTCTGTTGAATGACACAGGAGAAAAGTGCAAGGGAAATCAAAGCTCATTAAATCGGAGATACCACCTGAAGGCACATCTGAGAGCGAGAGACAGTAGCTTCACTCAATTTGCAGAGACTGATTAAATGCAGGCAAGCTAACGGACCAAAACGAATGAGATGCATTGCAGACAGAGGAAAGGTGCTCTCTCTGACTGTCGGATCTGTACAGGCAAACCTCAAAGGAAGTCCTGAGTTCCTTGACGCTCACATTTAATCATCCGCACCAACAGACGCCTCAGGCAAAGCCACAGGACGCCTCTCACATTTACTGAACGAGAACAACTCAGTGGCCACAGCGACAACACTGTATGTTGAATTGTAAGATACTGTCCAACTCTAGTGTTGTTATTGTTAACTAAAACTATAACAATTGCAAAACAAATTAATTGCAATCAAAGAAAATAATTAATCTCAAAATAAATCTCAAAAAATATATTTATGATTCAAAAAGCTGACATTAAAAATCTGTCTTTTACTAACCCTAATGTCATCACAAACCCTATATTCTTCCACAATAAACATGTATTAATTCCATAAATATGGTGCCATCAGGTTTAACATTAAAACACCAAATGCTATTGCTTCTTGTGCATCACACAACACTTGTGACACTAAATCAAAGCAAGCGTACTACCTCCAGTGAACAACATGAAACTCATCATGAAATTGACAATTCTTCTTTTTTTAAGAAATATTGCAGTATTTATTATATTATAAGTGATGTATCTGTGCACTGCACATCATTCTTTCTTTTAATTCACCATAACCTCTAATCAAAGTATGTTCTCTTCTCTGATGACGTGTTTACGGGCACAAAGTCGTCTGCAGAGCAATGAATGTGTTGTAACAGAGACCAGCTTACTGACTGAGCTCACCAATGGGGATGGAGAGATTTGTGTGTACACGTTCCAGCATTCGGTTACCGTCCACGTCCACCAGGTAGTTCCCCCTGCTCTCCTCATAGTTGCAAAAGAAATGAATTGCTCCAACATTCTGCAAACCAAGAGAGAAGTACAGTTGAATATAGCTATAACTAAACTAACTAACTAACATATATCTATCTATCTATCTATCTATCTATCTATCTATCTATCTATCTATCTATCTATCTATCTATATATATATATATATATATATATATATATATATTTATATATATATATATAGTCATGGTCAAAATTGATGGCACCCTGGTAAATATGATCAAAACGGGCTGTAAAAAATAAATCCGCATTGTTTATCCTTTTGATTTTTCATTCAAAACATTTACAAAATTCTAACCTTTCATTTAAGTAAAAGAATTGAAAGTGGGGGTAAATCACATTATGAAATAAATGTTTTTCTTCAAAACACATTGGCCACAATTATTGACACCCTTTGATTAAATACTTTTTGCAACCTCCTTTTGCCAAGATAACTGCTCTGAGTTTTCTGCTATAATGCCTGATGAGTTTGGAGAACACCTGACAAGAGATCGGAGACCATTCCTCCATACAGAATCTCTCCAGATCCTTCAGATTCCCAGATCCAAATTGGTGCTTCTTCTCTTCAGTTCAGCTCCACTCATTTTCTATATGGTTCAGGTCACGGTCTGGGACGGTCATGGCAGAAGCTTCATTTTGTGCTTAGTTACACATTTTTGTGTTGATTTTGATGTTTGTTTTGGATCGTTGTCCTGATGGAAGATCCAACCACGGCCCATTATAAGATTTCTAGCAGAAGGCGTCAGGTTTTGATTTTTTATCTGTTGATATTTGATAGAATCCACAATGCCATGTATCTGAATAAGAAGTCCAGGACCTCCAGCAAATAAATAGGCCCCCAACATTAAAGATCCAATGGTATATTAAATTGTACACATGGGGTACTTTTTATCCTTGTGTGCACCAAACCCATCTAGTGTGTTTGCTGCCAAAAAGCTCTTTTTTAAGTCTCATCTGACCACAGAACCCAGTGCCGTTTAAAGATCCAGTCGTGTCTGACCACTGAATATGCTGGAGTTTGTTCTTGGATGAGCGAGGAGCATTTTTATTGAAACCCTCTCAAACAACAACATGTGGGAGATGTAGGGGTTGTTTGATTTTTTTAGGCTTTCTGACTCCAAGATCTCAACTAATCTCTGCAATTCTCCATCTGTGATCCTTGAAGAGTCTTTGGCCACTCAAACTTTCATCCTCACCATCCATTAAGAAGATATAGACACACTTCCTCTTCCTGGCAGAATCATAACATCTTTAGTTGATTTAGTTATAACTTCTTAATTATTGTCCTGATGGTCAAAATGGGGATTTTCAATTCTTTAGCTATTTTTCTCACATCCACTTTGTATTTTGTGAAGCTCAACAATCTTTTGATGTACATCAGAACTATATTCTTTGGTTTTATTCATTGTGATGGATGATTAGGGGATTTGGCCTTTGTGTTTCCTCATATTTAAACTACTGTGAATCAAGAAGTCATGACTGGACAATTTAATGTTTCTAGTCACCCTGGTGTACTAAAAAAGGTAAATATTAATCGGAATATACTTCATAGATATTTTCCTCATAAAATATTCTAGGGGTACCAATAATTGTGGCCAGCGTGTTTTGGAGAAAAACTTTTATTTCATAATGTGATTCCCACCCCACTTTCAATTCTTTTACTTCAATGAAAGGTTAGAATTTTGTAATTTTTTGAATGATAGATCAAAAGGATAAACAATGCAGATTTATTTTTTACAGGCAGTTTTAATCATATTTACCAGGGGTGCTACCTACCTACCTACCTACCTATATATATATATATTAAAAAAAACATCTGCATCTGAAAAAGCAGATGCAGTCAAGATTCAGACGATGACTCATTACCACAAAATTGTAAGCAACGGTACTTTATCTAATGAAATTGGCTTTTCCGTCTCCGTGGCTTCGAACCTGATGCGGCATCTATTTTTAGCACGTCTAATGAATAGGTTATGACACTTCTTATGTCTGCTTATTGTGCACGGGAGACAGACAGCGACCAACAGACACGCACAGGAGCTGCGGCAAGCGAATCTGTGATATTAGCTTCATTGATGCCTGTCAACTCACATCTATCAGCTCATCCACAGCAAAGCGGTCAAAAGATGACAGTGACTGCTCTCAAGAAGCTGGACCAGACAGCAGATAAATTACTGCTTGAAATATATTTATCACTCAATAAATACCCTGAGGACATCCAGACAGGCTGAAATATGGCTGGACGTCACATCAGAAGTGACATTGCTGATCTAGGGCAGTCATAGTTTAGCTTTACTGCTGTTAATCATATCATTTTGTTTTGAATGGCACTGTCTGAGAAAGTGACTCATATACTTAAATCATTATTGAAGTACAAACTAAGAGAACTGCAACTTATGTGATTGTACATGGAGATATTTGAAAACTAGTTTCAGAGTACGGAAGATTTCTATCTAATTGCATAACTCAAATTTAAGGTAAAGTTTCTGAATGTATAAAGCCAATGCCAAAGTTTGTCTCACCTGAATCTCTCCAGTTGTCTCAACAGCTCCTGTTGAATGAGAGAAATGAATCTATTAGTCATTCTGCTCTGCAGAGTTATCAAAATATATTTCTGTCAGCTTTAATCACACAAAGATTGGACACATCATTTTTCATACGATTTCAATGCTTAATATTATATATATATATATATATATATATATGAAAACTTCCAATGCAAAAGCCTCTAAAAGCCACCTCTGTCAAAAATGAGATAATAATATTGAGTGAATGCTCTCTGTACATAGTATTCGTTCACCAAATACTTTCACTTCAAACTCACCAAATCCCAGCCTCAGCTCATTCAGAAATGACGATACTTAGGTAGAAACCTATACATAGGAGCCTGATAAAAATGCTAATATTAAAGAAAACGTTAGACGGACTTGGAGGCTTTTGCATCTGAAGTCTTCACACATATACATACATATATATCTATATCAGTAGAAGTAACATTTTGAAAATCTGTTATTTTACTGCAGACATATCACAAAAAAAATAAATCTGCTGATAAATCTTATGGTAAAAGAGTAAAAATGCTGAGACTGAACCTGGGACCTTGGACCTGGCACAGCGGTCTTCATGGATGGGGTGTCATTTTCAAACTCTGAAACAGTTTTTGTGGCAGTTTTGCTGACATATCTGGAACCTAACACAACAAAAACAGAATAAAAACTTAAATAAGACTACTTTAATCATTTCAGTCACTCTTACTATGCAGTATTTCCAATAGTTATGTTATCTGGTGGATGAGATATTAAATTCAGATTCTAAAAATGGAAATCATATCACAAGAAGAAAATTAATATCACATTTAGTTGAACATGGGAATTAATTTTTATATAATTTTACTATTTTGATTTGAGCGCATGAAATAAAAAGCCGCCATGTACAGCTCAGTTGTTCGGCCAAGCTTTCGCTTTGTTGTTACGGAAAGGCTGAAGCTGATCGATTGGTTTTTGTCACATGCCCTGTTGAGATTAGATGTTACGATGTTATCATCTCGCACGTGCGCCAACAATTGAAATAACGAATTCGCGCAAAAACGTGATATGTGAACGGCCCCCAAAGTGGACTCGGATGTGGTTGTCGGGAATAGTTTTACGAGTAGGAGTGCATTCATTATTCATTAACATTACTTAATGTGTTCTCGAACATCAACACATTGAGTGAATAATATATTTTTACAGCATGAATTAATGTTTGTGAATGTTATTTGTCATGAATGTTACATTCATTGTGCATTGAATAATGTTAACATAAAACTTTTGATTTTAAAAATGTTAGAAAAATTAAGTGCTGACAGATTGGGTGTGGCCTTTGCCATTACGATGAACATTTTCAATAAATTATAAATAATCTTTTTCTGGGTTGTGCTATTTAATTTTCCCCCTTTCAATATCTACCTTATAGCTGAAAATTAACACAAAACAAAAAGTGAAAAATTCTGTCTAAAATTATCAAATGAAGGTTTCTGTTTGTGACCAGTTCAAGTCACAAGCTGCAAAAATCATGCCTTGAATCTGTTGATGGTGTGTCATATTTATGTGTCTCAGAATGTCCATTTCTATCCACAAAACTTGCCAAAAGTCATGGTTTAAGGGGTTATTTAAAATATATATATATATTCCTGAGGTACATGCCCCCGGTAACATCCTCTAGCATGTGACAGCACCGCTACTGGACACATTTCTAGGAGAAACACTGTTTACAGATGTGAACTCATAACTGAGCTACTGATTAATGTAGGACACTGACAGGATTGGGACAATGTGACCAGACACTGAAGGACAAGACACAAACAACTTCTGTACACATGCAGAATTCACCAGCCAAAGCTGGACAGAACCAGATCCAAGTAACTCATTTACATGGTTAAGTAACTTTGAACTGTGTCTTTCTCAACATCCAGCTCTATATCCAAACATCATTATCATTTTAAAGGAAGCCTCTCACTTTCTAAACCAGCATGGAGTTTAATCACTCTGATAAACTCTGTGACAGCTACAGCTCTTTTTGATGGTCACCAGTAGGTTCAGAACATTATAGTTAAACAAGCTTTTAAGACTGGAGGGTATCATAGTCTTCAATCTCAGCATTTTATTTATTTTTATTTTTTTTACCTGGAACAGCAAGACGCAAGTTTTGCTGAAGGGAGACGGCCAGCTGCCGGGTCAGGAGTGACGAAGCCATGTGTAGTACTCACTTAGGCAGAGATGAAGAGTGAGAGAGAGAAAGACAGCACACTGCCTGCCTTTTACCTTCCAATTCCTTCACCTGGGGAAAAACAATGAAAGAGATAGGTTACAGGGAGTGGGAGCCCAATACATAAGTTACAGGGAGTGGGAGCTTTTGTCATTTTAATAGATTTTTGTTTTTTTATTTGTCTTTTTTTTATTTTTTACATACAGATAACATTGTTAAACACCCTCCATTCACACGGATCCACGAAAATTACTAAAAATGCTGTATTATGTTGCCAGGCCAGTAGTTGGCAATGTCACTTTAAAAACACAACGCTCCTGTAGACTGAAAAAGCAATTCGCATCTGCTTTCAAACAAGTGGGTAATCCATCAGCCGGAAACTGAAGCTTCGCTTGGGGGCCGCCATTGTAGCAGACCATCACCTGCTGTTAGCATTCCATTTACTCACATTCATTTTGACGTCACTTTGACAGCGAATAACTTTACATCTGAGGCATCCAAATACTCAATTTGTCCCTTATTTATTTCTAAAGAAACACAACAATGTATAAAAGACTCCATTACTTTGTCTTTTAAGTTTCGCCCCACAGAAGCCATTTTTGGTCAAAATAGGCTGACGATTGTGTCATGACCACGCAACTCTCAGTCGCACAGTAGAGAAATTACCGTACAGACAGGAGGAGAAGCTTGTGGGCAATCGGGGGACGTGGAGGCATGAAGTCAAGGGAGAAGCCCATAGAGAGTCATAAAGTTGATCCTGCTGCTAGCTCAAGGACAGCTAATGCTCACGATTTCCGTCTCTGCAAGATTCGGAAGGGAATGATTCAGATTCCACTTGGCACAGCTACTAGAAGACTTACAATTGACCCTTCGCTGAAGCCCCACCCTCCCTAGTTACTGTTGCAACGCCTGTCAAGCTTTCGCGGCTGGCACATCTATTACAGTGTATCTGCACCGGTGTCAGACATTCCCAATGAGATAATTAGTCATTTTCTGCGAAAAGGTGAAATATCTGAGAGAGCGAGACAAAAGGGACTGCAGTATTGCATTCGAGGGACATATTCACGACATAATATGCAACCGATTAGAGAATAATTTCTTAAAAATTGAAGCTAAAGCCTAACGTTATTGTCCCAGCGCAAGCAGCAACCGCCTCATATGCTGACCATTCAAATGGGAAACACACAAATTGAGGAACAGCTATGTTCATGCACAGCAGGGTATGTGAAAATCCTAATAATTATAAATCAAACAGTTTATCCATAAATCTTGTGGAACAAAACTAATACCGAGAGAGCTGCGATTAGATTGGATTGGGTTAAAGTAACTTAGTCAGGGGTAACGTTAGTAGGACGTCGATTAACAAAATGCTGAAATATATTTTAAAGTATGTCAGTGAGCCTTTGTCTTGTCTTTAATCGTCTTATTTTACGTTATATCATTATGACCAAAGAACCGTCAATATTTCCAAGCAATAACGTTAGGTGTTTTTGTTTATCATGTTGACATTTACCGGTAGTGGGTCTCTCACACTGCTTGATCACGCCCATCAGTTCTCCCCTTGGCTTTTAGATTTTCTGGAAGGAAAACTATTCCTTGCCCGCATTCAAACTTTTAGGATACCCTTATCAGATTTGCACAATCCATACGCACAATGCATTGTGTTTCAGCATGCGCACAATGCATCACAATTCAGCATGTTTCCCTTGCTCAAAAGCTTGCCAGACCTCCCGCGCATAGTTACGGTTGCTAAGACACGATTGGCCAGTGGCAGTTTTCGGGCGTGGCTTAGCGAAGGGTCAATTGTGAGACAAGTTTCTCATATGACATCTACGTCATCAAGCTCAATTTGAGGCTGTGCAGTGCGCTCAGCTGTCATGAAATGTGTTTTTGGCTAAGAATAAACTAAAAGAGTTACACAGAGTAGCTTTAATGCACAGCGAGGAGGAAAGTTTCACAGATAGACAACTGCAGATTCTTGGAGTCACAAAGCCTAAAAAAATTATAATAATCAAACAGCACCTCACATGCTGTTTGGGAGAGTAAAAATAAATTCTCGCTCATCCAAAAAAAACAAAAAACAGACACGACTGGAACTTCAAAAGGAACAGGTTTCTATGGGGAAACTTTTTGGCAGCAAATAGATAAAAAGTCCCCCTTGCACATGGATAATTATAGCACGGCATCTTTAATGATGTGGGTCTATTTTTTTCCTATAGGTTCTGGACATCTTGTTCAGATACATGGTATCATGGATTTTAGAGATTCTGTATGGACGAATGGTCTCTGATCTCTTTTCAGGTGTTCTCCAAACTCATCAGGCATTATAGGAAAAGACTCATAGCTATTATCTTGTCAAAGGGAGTTCGCAAAAAGTATTTAATAAAAGGGGTCAATAATTATGACATTTATTATATAATGTGATTTACCCCCAATTTTTAATTCTTTTACTTCAATGAAAGGTTCGATTTTTGAGAATGTTTGAATGAAAGGTCAAAAGGATAAACAATGCAGATTTATTTTTACAGCCATCTTTGATCATATTTACCAGGGGTGCCAATAATTCTGACCACAACTGTATACTTAAATTTCATTTTAGTTGAACCCTGACTCGCACACTGAGGAATATTCAGAAAGCACCCCAGAGACCCCAATTTTCAGAGAAACCTACAAACAGCTTATCTCTACAAATAGTTGCATATCTATTAGTTTTTTTTTTATCAGAAACTGATTAACAACCATATTGGTGCAAATCTTAAGCCCCTTTCACACGGAGATTCCGGAAAATACACGGATAATGTGACCCGGCATTTGTCTCGGGATTGTTTGATTTCGGTTCATTCACACTGCCAGTGATTTGCCAGGATCTGTGAGTGCGTTCACACACAACCCGTGAAGATCCCAGAAAGACACATAACGTCAGGATGAGATGTGTAACGTACGCATCGAAATTATGTACAAGTGCATCCGTTCCACAAAGCTGGTGAACGATCTTAGCTTCAACGAGGATAGTGAGGAGCTCCTGGTCTCTGCTTCATTTGTTCGTCCTTTCTTTCTTGATGACGAATACAAACTTTCTTCTATAAGCAACAGAGTCGCGCGATAGCACAAGCACTATCACTATGAAAATCCCCTTAGCGCATTGGTCCTGGGTTTTTGTTCACACATCGTGCGTACCAGCAATGTTACTAGGTCCCCAACCCAGCATCAATGCCGGTATCAATCCCAGGTCGTGTTTGCGTTCACAGAGAAGACGTTCTGGCAATTTCCCGGGATCAACACGCTGTATGAAAGGGGCTTCACAGTCTGCAGTGTGACAGTCCTGGGATCATGCTTCAGCAGCACCACAGACAGTTCCTCTCTACTTGAGCAGCAGGTTCAGCCATGCCCATCAAGCCTGTCCTACAACAGTGGTCCTGACAGTTGGCCCTCATGCCACTTAATTAAAGAATGGTTGATTGGTGTTAATCACAACATGGACCTTCATGGACCATGGATGATCTTTTCGCAACTGCAGAACCATCACAGCCGTTTCTTGGGATGGAGACAAGTGACTAACGGCGTTACTTTTGAGTAGGGTCAATGACGTATAAGGCCTTTGAGAGGCCTATTTTTAAAATACTTGAAATAATAATATATTTGTCCATTTTCTAAACATTTGGAGTGTAGTCTACACATGCATGTGTGTGAAAACTTCAAACAAAGATATTTTAGTGCTTTTAAATTCAAATGAATAGGGCAATGACCTTAAAAAAGTCATTTGGGATGACCGTAATTTATCTTAAAATTAATAGATTTCCTTTACAGAAGTTATATTTTAAGAAGTATCAGTAATTAATTGAACTGTTTAAGAAAGATATACTCATGTGTCCTTTCATTTATTGCAAATGATGTTAAATACATTTTTATCTATAATAGCAGTGTCACCCTCATAAAGCAATTACATATTTTTTTTAACTCATATAATCCATAAAACTGATTTAAAATGTGTAGATATAGTATCCACTTATTGATGTTATACCAATGAATTATATTTCAACCAAAATGGACAGACATTATTTTTTGAATTTACTGCAGAATTGAATATGGTTGGTTACCCCACATGACAAGTGGTCACCCCACATGATGAAAAACAGCAGGCAATTAAGACTATTCAATGATTTTGACAGTTAAAACACATTTAATGAAATTTTATGAAGAATCAGCATATCCATTTCATTTGACACATTTCATAACATTAACAGTTTCCTCACTATTTCATTTGACACATAACCATCATATTACATTTTCAATACTAATGCATTAAACGGTTGGATATAACATTGAACAGCATTTTCCTTTTTCATTTTCATTTCATTAATCACTTAAACACACAATGTTTGCCTTTTCATTACTATTTTCATTTAACAGTTGAACATAGCAGCATTCTGCAGACACATTGAACAGCATTTTCCGCTGCCTGTAGCGAGCAGTCTTTTCTTTGCTTGTTAGTGGGGCCATCTAGAAAAAAAGTATATTTAAACATACACATAGTTAGAAAAAGAATTGGAAAAGTAGAATGAATGCTTAATATTCACACATTTAACATAATAATCAAAAAGAAGTAAGCTTAGTCCTCTCTGAAGTAGGATGGAAATTATTGAAATTTAGAAAAAATATGTGGTGAAATGTAGAAAGTTATTTAAAACAACTAAATGCACATAATGAATGAAAACATTTGCATACAGAAACTACAAATACATGATATGTGTTTTCTATCATTTAAGCAATCAGTGGCGGTCACCCCACATGATGCTCAGTCGCCCCAGATGATATTTTCAAGTTTAATCAAGTATAACAGGCTAATGCTTAGCTATAGAACCCAAGCTAGCTTCTTCTCATCACATATCACTGACAAATTTACAGTTTACAAATTTAAAAATAAAGATTTGCGTATAAAACTTATAATTTACAGTTTTAGGTTGGTCGCCCCACATGATATCAAAATGTGACGTATACACTGCAGCAGTTTTAAAGAGGATTTGTTTGTAAAAATGAGAGTGACTACTCACCTGCTAGTTGTCTCTGTGGGACCCTCACCATGAGGCTGGCTGATGCAACATCCTCTTTGAGATGATTATCAAAATATAAGTCCCTTATTTGTATTTTCTTGATGGTCGCCCCAGATGATATTTCAGACAATGAACATCTTCGGACAAGATTTGTTTGTTTATTATGATTGAAATGTGTGTTCAAATGTTTCATAACTTTGTCAATCAATGGAAAACAAGTTTAAAATTATGCCAAATAGGTAGGGCTGCACGATTAATCGCACGATGTTGATATGCGCATTATAAGCGAATAACTTTACATCTGAGGCATCCAAATACTCAATTTGTCCCTTATTTATTTCTAAAGAAACACAACAATGTATAAAAGACTCCATTACTTTGTCTTTTAAGTTTCGCCCCATAGAAGCCATTTTTGGTCAAAATAGGCTGACCATTGTGTCATGACCACGCAACTCTCAGTCGCACAGTAGAGAAATTACCGTACAGACAGGAGGAGAAGCTCGTGGGCAATCGGGGACGTGGAGGCATGAAGTCAAGGCAGAAGCCCATAGAGAGTCATAAAGTTGATCCTGCTGCTAGCTCAAGGACAGCTAATGCTCACGATTTCCGTCTCTGCAAAATTCGGAAGGGAATGATTCAGATTCCATGCGGCACAGCTACTAGAAGACTTACAATTGATCCTTTGCTAAGCCCCGCCCTCCCTAGTTACTGTTGCTACGCCTGTCAAGCTTTCACGGCTGGCACATCTATTACAGTGTATCAGACATTCCCAATGAGATAATTAGTCATTTTCTGCGAAAAGGTGAAATATCTGAGAGAGCGAGACAAAAGGGACTGCAGTATTGCATTCGAGGGACATATTCACGACATAATATGCAACCGATTAGAGAATAATTTCTTAAAAATTGAAGCTAAAGCCTAACGTTATTGTCCCAGCGCAAGCAGCAACCACCTCATATGCTGACCATTCAAATGGGAAACACACAAATTGAGGAACAGCTATGTTCATGCACAGCAGGGTATGTGAAAATCCTAATAATTATAAATCAAACAGTTTATCCATAAATCTTGTGGAACAAAACTAATACCGAGAGAGCTGCGATTGGATTGGGTTAAAGTAACTTAGTCAGGGGTAACGTTAGTAGGACGTCGATTAACAAAATGCTGAAATATATTTTAAAGTATGTCAGTGAGCCTTTGTCTTGTCTTTAATCGTCTTATTTTACGTTATATCATTATGACCAAAGAACCGTCAATATTTCCAAGCAATAACGTTAGGTGTTTTTGTTTATCATGTTGACATTTACTGGTAGTGGGTCTCTCACACTGCTTGATCACGCCCATGTTCTCCCCTTGGCTTTTAGATTTTCTGGAAGGAAAACTATTCCTTGCCCGCGTCCAAACTTTTAGGATACCCTTATCAGATTTGCACAATCCATACGCACAATGTTTCAGCATGTTTCCCTCACTCAAATGCTTGCCAGATCTCCCACGCATAGTTACGGTTGCTAAGACACGATTGGCCAGTGGCTGTTTTCGGGCGTGGCTTAGCGAAGGGTTAATTGTGAGACAAGTTTCTCACATAACATCTACGTCATCAAGCTCAATTTGAGGCTGTGCAGTGCGCTCAGCTGTCATGAAATGTGTTTTTGGCTAAGAATAAACTAAAAGAGTTACACAGTGTAGCTTTAATGCACAGCGAGGAGGAAAGTTTCACAGATAGACAATTGCAGAGTCTTGGAGTCACAAAGCCTAAAAAAATTATAATAATCAAACAGCACCTCACATGCTGTTTGGGAGAGTAAAAATAAATTCTCGCTCATCCAAAAAAAAAAAAAAAAACAGACACGACTGGAACTTCAAAAGGAACAGGTTTCTATGGGGAAACTTTTTGGCAGCAAATAGATAAAAAGTCCCCCTTGCACATGGATAATTATAGCACGGCATCTTTAATGATGTGGGTCTATTTTTTTCCTATAGGTTCTGGACATCTTGTTCAGATACATGGTATCATGGATTTTAGAGATTCTGTATGGACGAATGGTCTCTGATCTCTTTTTAGGTGTTCTCCAAACTCATCAGGCATTATAGGAAAAGACTCATAGCTATTATCTTGTCAAAGGGAGTTCGCAAAAAGTATTTAATAAAAGGGGTCAATAATTATGACATTTATTATATAATGTGATTTACCCCCAATTTTTAATTCTTTTACTTCAATGAAAGGTTCGATTTTTGAGAATGTTTGAATGAAAGGTCAAAAGGATAAACAATGCAGATTTATTTTTACAGCCATCTTTGATCATATTTACCAGGGGTGCCAATAATTCTGACCACAACTGTATACTTAAATTTCATTTTAGTTGAACCCTGACTCGCACACTGAGGAATATTCAGAAAGCACCCCAGAGACCCCAATTTTCAGAGAAACCTACAAACAGCTTATCTCTACAAATAGTTGCATATCTATTAGTTTTTTTTTTATCAGAAACTGATTAACAACCATATTGGTGCAAATCTTAAGCCCCTTTCACACGGAGATTCCGGAAAATACACGGATAATGTGACCCGGCATTTGTCTCGGGATTGTTTGATTTCGGTTCATTCACACTGCCAGTGATTTGCCAGGATCTGTGAGTGCGTTCACACACAACCCGTGAAGATCCCAGAAAGACACATAACGTCAGGATGAGATGTGTAACGCACGCATCGAAATTATGTACAAGTGCATCCCGTTCCACAAAGCTGGTGAACGATCTTAGCTTCAACGAGGATAGTGAGGAGCTCCTGGTCTCTGCTTCATTTGTTCGTCCTTTCTTTCTTGATGACGAATACAAACTTTCTTCTATAAGCAACAGAGTCGCGCGATAGCACAAGCACTATCACTATGAAAATCCCCTTAGCGCATTGGTCCTGGGTTTTTGTTCACACATCGTGCGTACCAGCAATGTTACTAGGTCCCCAACCCAGCATCAATGCCGGTATCAATCCCAGGTCGTGTTTGCGTTCACAGAGAAGACGTTCTGGCAATTTCCCGGGATCAACACGCTGTATGAAAGGGGCTTCACAGTCTGCAGTGTGACAGTCCTGGGATCATGCTTCAGCAGCACCACAGACAGTTCCTCTCTACTTGAGCAGCAGGTTCAGCCATGCCCATCAAGCCTGTCCTACAACAGTGGTCCTGACAGTTGGCCCTCATGCCACTTAATTAAAGAATGGTTGATTGGTGTTAATCACAACATGGACCTTCATGGACCATGGATGATCTTTTCGCAACTGCAGAACCATCACAGCCGTTTCTTGGGATGGAGACAAGTGACTAACGGCGTTACTTTTGAGTAGGGTCAATGACGTATAAGGCCTTTGAGAGGCCTATTTTTAAAATACTTGAAATAATAATATATTTGTCCATTTTCTAAACATTTGGAGTGTAGTCTACACATGCATGTGTGTGAAAACTTCAAACAAATATATTTTAGTGCTTTTAAATTCAAATGAATAGGGCAGTGACCTTAAAAAAGTCATTTGGGGTGACCGTAATTTATCTTAAAATTAATAGATTTCCTTTACAGAAGTTATCTTTTAAGAAGTATCAGTAATTAATTGAACTGTTTAAGAAAGATATACTCATGTGTCCTTTCATTTATTGCAAATGATGTTAAATACATTTTTATCTATAATAGCAGTGTCACCCTCATAAAGCAATTACATATTTTTTTTACTCATATAATCCATAAAACTGATTTAAAATGTGTAGATATAGTATCCTCTTATTGATGTTATACCAATGAATTATATTTCAACCAAAATGGACAGACATTATTTTTTGAATTTACTGCAGAATTGAATATGGTTGGTTACCCCACATGATGAAAAACAGAAGGCAATTAAGACTATTCAATGATTTTGACAGTTAAAACACATTTAATGAAATTTTATGAAGAATCAGCATATCCATTTCATTTGACACATTTCATAACATTAACAGTTTCCTCACTATTTCATTTGACACATAACCATCATATTACATTTTCAATACTAATGCATTAAACGGTTGGATATAACATTGAACAGCATTTTCCTTTTTCATTTTCATTTCATTAATCACTTAAACACACAATGTTTGCCTTTTCATTACAATTTTAATTTAACAGTTGAACATAGCAGCATTCTGCAGACACATTGAACAGCATTTTCCGCTGCCTGTAGCGAGCAGTCTTTTCCTTGCTTGTTAGTGGGGCCATCTAGAAAAAAAGTATATTTAAACATACACATAGTTAGAAAAAGAATTGGAAAAGTAGAATGAATGCTTAATATTCACACATTTAACATAATAATCAAAAAGAAGTAAGCTTAGTCCTCTCTGAAGTAGGATGGAAATTATTGAAATTTAGAAAAAATATGTGGTGAAATGTAGAAAGTTATTTAAAACAACTAAATGCACATAATGAATGAAAACATTTGCATACAGAAACTACAAATACATGATATGTGTTTTCTATCATTTAAGGAATCAGTGGCGGTCACCCCACATGATGCTCAGTCGCTCCAGATGATATTTTCAAGTTTAATCAAGTATAACAGGCTAATGCTTAGCTATAGAACCCAAGCTAGCTTCTTCTCATCACATATCACTGACAAATTTACAGTTTACAAATTTAAAAATAAAGATTTGCGTATAAAACTTATAATTTACAGTTTTAGGTTGGTCACCCCACATGATATCAAAATGTGACGTATACACTGCAGCAGTTTTAAAGAGGATTTGTTTGTAAAAATGAGAGTGACTACTCACCTGCTAGTTGTCTCTGTGGGACCCTCACCATGAGGCTGGCTGATGCAACATCCTCTTTGAGATGATTATCAAAATATAAGTCTCGTATTTGTATTTTCTTGATGGTCGCCCCAGATGATATTTCAGACAATGAACACCTTCGGACAAGATTTGTTTGTTTATTATGATTGAAATGTGTGTTCAAATGTTTCGTAACTTTGTCAATCAATGGAAAACAAGTTTAAAATTATGCCAAATAGGTAGGGCTACACGATTAATCGCACAATGTTGATATGCGCATCTAATCAGTAAAGCCGGTTCCTTCATTAGTAGTAAATCACCTTCACCTGCTTTCAGATGGAGCGGCATTTACTACAAAGAGCCGTAACTTACTGACAAGCTGAGCCATATCACATTAAATATCGCTGGCGATACGTGCTCAATATTAACGCGATTTGGCTCAGCTTGTCAGTAAGTTACGGCTCTTTGTAGTAAATGCCGCTACATCTGAAAGCAGGTGAAGGTGATTTACTGCTAATCAAGGAACCGGCTTTACTGATTAGATGCGCATATCAACATCGTGCAATTAATCGTGCAGCCCTACAAATAGGGTAAGGATTATATTTAAATTATTTTAGTTTGATTTAAAACCCGTTGTCCAAACAGAAGTCAAGGCCGGACGGTCGCCCCACATGATGTTTTAACACTTCAGGTGGCAGAAATTGCCAATAAACCAATTATTTGTAAAGAAATAAGATTGGACCAATGTATAAGGGAGGTGGTAGACATACATGTTAAAATTTTATTCATTTTAATGTTTATTAATTGGTAAAAAGTTCAGACGGACAGAAAAAGCAAGCGTCACGTCTTTGACCCAGTACCGCTAAACCTTCCAAATAGGCAGGGTTCAGGGAACTTGAGCACCACTTGGTCACACTTTGGCGTTAAGATTAATTGTGAAGAATAGTCCTGCCTGGGAAAAGCTGATGCCTGAGGGAATCCCGACATATCTTCAGCAATTATAATGAGTGAGCATATGCTTAGGGAAGGAACAGCAACATGACATTATGCAATAATTATGCACAGAATGTTATTAACTGGAACAAACCAAACCAGCAATATCGCTCCTGCTCAGTTTAAATGTCATATGTTTCTGTCATTTTTCTAGTCTGGACATTGACAGCCTGTGAATCAATCTTCCAACTCTATTGAAAGGAAGCTAGTCCAATGTGTTTGCTTCTCCTAGGAATCAATTCAGAGGGAAGACCCATTGCATCTTTATTAATGCGCAGGAGAAGAGAAGCAGAAAGTGCATCTCTGTTGTGCTATAGGATGCTTACGCAATTGAGGCAGCAGAAGCAAGAAAAATCCAGACACTCCGTCTCTTTGAAGCACTCCAACCAGACGGCTCTTCGACCGGATAGAACCGGTTCTGAGAATGTGTGTTACACAAGCCTGTTGTCATGCGCCTGCGAGGATGCAGCAAGCAAAATGGGTTAAACTAGCTTGATGGCTGGGGGGCAACGACTTGACTGATGGAGCTGATTTTCCTTTCTTGAGTGAAAGAGACTAATTTCATTTCATTGACTGAGAGAGCGGAGAGATAAGTGAAAGCTGATGGGAAAAGAGGAGTGTGGATACATCTTTGAAATGATTTATTGTCAATGCATTACATGACAGCTTCACGACCAAGTGTAAAGTAGTCTTCAGTGTCACATGATCCTTAAGAAATCTGTCTAATATGATGATTTTCTGCTCAAGTAATATTATCATTCATGTATAACAGTTGTCCTGCTTAATATTTTTGTAGAATTGGTAATACCTTTATTCAGTATTATTTGATGAATAGAACCGTCAAAAGAACAGCATTTATTCGAAATATAAATCTATAGTAACATTATAAATGTCTTTCTGATTCTAAACTTTTAAATGATAGTGTTCATTATTGTTTTCGTACAAACTTAGAAAATTGGTTTTCTGTGACATTTTTAACACAGTTGTCGAGCTGGCAAACATTAACGTGGATTTGTCGAAATTTCAAGAATGGCTTGTCGAAAGGCTGAAGACCAAACATTTTCATGATATTGTGCTGTCGTTTACCATTCCACCTAAAGAGTGTTCATCATGAATTGAAATCAGCATATCACCTATGTTTATATAGCGCTTTATACAATAGGCTACAGATTGTTTCGAAAACAGCTTTACAGTGATAACAGGAAAATTATGCATTTTGGCTGTTGTTCAGCTGAAGTCAGTTCAGTCAGGTGTTGATTCAGTTCTGTTGTAAAGATCATAAATTATTTAATTAGTTCATTTCATCTATAAAGCAGTTCTGCAAAAAAATATTGTCACTGTCCAGCTCAGTTCAGTTCTCATACAGTACAGTCAGATCAATAATAATGTTGAATATTAAATGTCCCCAACTAAGCAAGCCAGAGGCAACAGTGGCAAGGAACCAAAACTCCATGAGATGACAAAACAGAGGAAAAAACCTTGGAGAAAGCAAGCTCAGTCGGGGGCCAGTTCTCCTCTGGCCAACGAACCAACGGTGTATGATTATGATTCAGGCTGCATCACAAGTATTCATTGAATATACTATATATACATTCAAGCTGTATTTCTAGTAATTTTTGCAAATTAAAAGCCAAATAAAATATTATGTTGTAACCTGTTTTAAATAAAGCAAAAATGTAAAAAGTTTACATGTTTAATTAAAGAAGAAAAAAGTAAAATTAGTGAAAGTATTGGTAGGGGAATACATATGAACAACTTGTAGGGCCCTATAATTTCTGCGATCACGGAATAAAAGCACACTCTTTTTACAACAAAAATAACAGTAAAGGGTAAAAAAATGAATTCCCAAAAATTAAAACGGAAAAAATGGAATTTGCAAAAATTAAAACGGAAAAAAACGGAATTTGGGAAAAAATAAAAATGGAATTTGGGAAAAAATAAAACGGATTTTATAGGGCCCTAAACAACTGCCTGATTGATCCTTAATGATAATATTAATAATAAGAGAAACTGTGAAGGCAATTAAAGACTGGAAATGCAACATTTCTAGGTTCATTTATCATTTTCAGCATCAAAATCAAACCAGCACTCTTTGCTCACATCACATGACATCTGATTCTCTCTCAGCTAATCAATATTCATCAGGGGTCTCCGCATTGGCGCTGTCCGGGGATCATTTCAAAGCGAACAATAGCCGCCTGTGCTGGATTACACAACTCCGAGCCACCACCAATTCCTCTGCTCCTCATCCTCTCAGCTCAGAGTGTGAACTAAAGCTAGCGCTCTCAAGCACGGTGGAGCCATTTTTAAAATGCAAATTATTCCTTATGTTACGTAACACCATTTTTGGGGGCAGCTCCCCTTGGAAAAGGAGCCAGATAACATCCTTAGAATTAAGCAACAAGACATGAAAGAGTTCACAGAATACATCCTGAATACAAATATGTGGAAGCTCATTCACTTCAGATGACAAATTGTGATTAACTGATTTTTACCTGATCATAGTGACCATAAAGATAGCAGAGATTATTTGGGTTTGCACTTTGGGAAATAATCATCATAATCAGGATCAGCCCGCACATGAACTTTGATCGTTTGGCTAGTGATAACATCGAGCTGACTAAAGACAATGAGCTGTCAGTGCAGAATATGAGCACGGTTCATTGCACACAATAGCTACTCGTCGCTCAACCCTGTAAAAGCCTATTGGTAAACTTCATTACACCAATTCCCCTCTGCATGATTTAAACAGCCTACTAGGTCATGCACAAGTCATTCTTTGCTACACTCACAGGATTCACAGGATTTTCCTCTATTTTATTCAAAAATAATGAATAATAATGAACTCTAATAATGAATTTGAAAGCTCAATGAAAAGATGACTAATGAAAAGATTCAGTCAGAGAAATCAGAGAGGTTATGTAGTTGAAATAGACATTAAGAGTCTTTAATCAGTCTCTGCAGCAATGGTACATGAAAAGGGGGACATTCAGTGAGATTGAGGAGGTAAAACATCTGACAAATACTGCAAGACCGTTGCCAAGAGAACCAAGGAGGAAAACAATTGTACGACTGGCTGTCTTTCTTGTCTAGACGACAGATCAACCTCTGTAGGGAAAAGCTGTGGTGCTTTTAAGAGGACAAATCTTGGTTAAGAAGCAATAGGCCAGGTTTAAAGCATAAATACCTCGAGAAAAATAACTGCATGGCGTATTCATTTAAAACAAAGCATGACAGAGAGTGTTGCAGAGCTAATCACAACAAATGCATCCTGAAAATTGGAGAGGCATGAAGGCGCTCAGCATCAGACGGGAAGATGCTATGAATAACAAATCCCACATACAGTACATGTACAGAGTACACACAAATCAATGTGTAATCCATAAGGTGGGTTCAAAAACATTTCAGCATTCCTGAAAACCTGCTCTACAATCATGCTTAAGCAGTTTATTCGATCAAGCTTTGCGCTATAAATCTACACTGTAAATCTGTGGTATTTTACATAAAAAGGCTACAGTAAAAAAAAAAAATACTGTTAATTGATTGCTGTATAGTAATAGTAAAGCTATATAGTATAGTATTGTTTAACATTATAAAACAGTTAGTTCGAATCCTTGATTCTGATTGGTCAAGAGCTGTGCTTTATTCACGATAAAACACGGCTACGAACCGCTTCACCCAACGGTTCTATTGATTGCTGCGCAACACTGCGGTTGTATGTTGTTTTTTATTTGAGCTTTCATGCATTACACATTGGAACGTTGTTGCTGTTCACGCTCAGGGACTATTTTTTTAAGGCTTTTATTGATATCATTTTACTTCAAGAAAGTTGCACTAATACATTGTTTTTTACTTTAATATTGTGTGGCAACCGTTTTATAAAAGCAATAATGGTTTGTTTCCACTGAGATGGTACTGGTACGGTAGGGTTCGGTTGGTACAGCAATTCTATTTGCGTTTCCACTGTCAAAAGTTGTGAATGGTACCAAAAAGCGAACCGTACCGTACCACTTTTGGGTACCCTTCCGTTGGGGTACCTAGCATCAGTGAAAGGGTACTAAAAGGTGGAGCTAGACTCACTGCAGAACGGTGATTGGTGGACAGAGTATCGTCACTCGTGCGTGCTACAAGGGCATTAGAAGCATACAGTTGAAATATAATTCTACTGTTATTGTGTCACGAAATGTAGTTTTAAGAGTTTTTCAGGTGAGAAAGTAGTTTTTAAAGCTCAAATCTGTGGTTTATTTGTAGATTTATGATAATTTGACTGAGATCCATTCCAAGCGATCACCGGACGCTCGCGCTCGTGTCCCCGCCTGGAACAGCCTTTCCTCGGCTAGTCGTTCTGATGTTTGCCGCTGACTCGGACGTCTCTGTAGTGGTTAAACATGAGATATAGTTCGTCTTGTATAAACCTAACAGGTGATCTTTGGTCTTGTAAATCTATAATTCGTTCCCTGGCCAATTTTGGCAGAAGGCTACGTGAAGTTTCATATCTTTGAGCGCTGAATTTGTATATTTGACTGACTGAATTGTTTCTTGATGTTATTTAAGCTTTACTGTATATCTTTTTGTACCTTTTACTTATACTTTTATAATGGCTATTATTGATAAAACTGAAATTCAACAAAAATAGATAGTTTTGTCATTTTTATTTTATTTTATTACAAGATCATCTGTAATGTTGTTTATTGCAACATTTGTACCAATGCGATATGCAATACATTACATCACATATTGCCTGGAATATGTTTAATATTTTTAAATTTAAACGAAAAGAGGCAGGGTTGTGTTTTATATTTAGTTTTGTTATAAATATAACGTTACATACATGCAGTGAATATAATCGGCTATGCGTTGCCTGAACCACATTTGTGTGCTTTAGAATGTTTAAAATGTATTGAAATGAAATCGAAAAGAAGCAGAGTGGTGTTTTATAGCATATTTAGTTTTATTGTTGCCTAAAATGAACATACAGAGATAACCGGAGTCGCAGAGCCAGAGCGAGTTGAGTGCCGCGTTCAAGAACGTGCTGTTCCATTAGCAGAATTACTGGACTCGCGTCCTCGGGATCATTCTCCTGAGTCGGACTTTGCGTTGGCTTCTTGGTATTGAGAAACGCCTAATGCCAGCGCTTGTTTCTAGTGACAAACATGCTGAGAAGCAAGAACAAGATCTGCTGTCTGTCATCCATTGTTGTTTACTAAGTCGCTTTCTTCGTGCGAAAATGGCGTCGAACGCTTCTTTCCAGCAAACACCACGCCCATCAAGTAAGGGTACTGTTGGCGGTGGAAACGCAAGCCTGATCATGGTGTATCCGACCCGACCCGCACTGTACCGTACCGTACCCCTCAGTGGAAATGAGCCGTAAGGTACTCAAGGCAAGTGCTGTATTGTGAATAAGTAACGGCTGAAGGGTTGCAGGCACTCCGCTTCGCGTCGTGTCTAACAACACCCTTCAGCCGTTACTTATTCACGATACAGCACAGCCTCTCGTACCTTATTGCTTACTTGCATTGTGCTGTTTTACAATAAATTAACAGTTTTTGTAAGTAAAAACACAAATTACCTTAATTTTTGGTAAAAACAGTTACAGTACACTCTCAGAAGTCTCTGAATGACACATCACATTTGATTATATTATAAATGAATAATTTTGTTTAATAGTTTTAAAATATTTTTTTCATGTACATTAGGGTGTCCGTAGCTTTTTTGGGGCTAAAAATCCAAAATACATATTTGAGAAAATACATAACCAGCCAGTGTTCAAAACTATCTGTTTGCCTTAGCTCGATTCATAGCGGTAAGCTTATAATAATGTTTTTAATTCCGTGGTACTGGTGGATTTCCGCGTGGAGACTTGAGCATTTCACGTCACATCTGTCCACATAAAGAGTCTCAGAAGGACATTACATGTAGTCACGCAATGCTGATGTTGTTGACATTAACAATTTGAGAACAAAGTACAATTTGCACGGTTTTGTGTCATATGATAACTTATAAACGACTGTTAGTTTTAATCAGTGCAATTTACTGCAATGTCAGAACAAGAACAAAAGTGGATGTTATTTGCTAGTTCAGATGACATTTTCTGGTGAAAATTATGTTGGTCAATGGTCACACTTCCAAAAAGAATAATCTGTGATTCTGAATGCCAGTATCCAGACCGGCGCGCGTGACTGACAGCCTCATACTGTCCTCAAACATTGTGTTCATCCACGCTGTGCCGTGTTGAGGGTGTTAAAGTAGCTACAACTCGCGTAAAGTTGATAATCCGCGAATGACTGCAAGAGGAAAAACGGTGGACTGCAGCTTTAACATTAATGAAACATATGGCTCAGGAGTAATTAAATATACAGGCACCAATATGCCATCACCAAAAATGTCAGAATTCTCGCAACCACAGTTACCAGTTTTGATGTTGCTTTTTTGTGAAAATTAGACTGATTTTTTTTACAGTAGGATAAGTTGTCCCTTGTATTCAGTGTGCAAATCAAGGACATTATTGCACGAGAGATTATGATACTGGATACTGAATGACAAAATATAAACCAAGAGCAGCTGAACATGTAAACAACATTTAACATGGATGTTTTGGAAACAATTTTACAATATAAATTCAACAGCTTGTTTATACAATGTCAATATATTTGATTATGAACAAAATTGATTTTCAATATATAAAGCTTAATAATAATGTTAAATATAAATTTAAAACAAAATTAGCCTTTTGAGTTTTAAAGAAACAGACTTCTCTGATAATAGATCCCATATTAATGTATTATGGTTCAACTACAATTTTTTTTATCCCTATTTGTTGCTGTTTTCCATTAAAATATTTAGACATCCAAACAGATGCAAAATAGATGCATAAGAAAATATATCCTAAATTATTTTATTTGTTTAACCCAATTGATCTTTTTTTTCAGGTTGAGAGCAAGTTTAAATCTAAAAGAATCACTTATTTCATGCAATGTATTTTCTCTAGAAAATTGTAATACTGCAAAACATGGCAAACATGCCGTTATGGACACACTCACTATGACTAAAGATAAAAAAACAGACTAAACAATTAAAACAAAGTTGATATGAGGTGCATTTGGATGACAGGTGGCTAATGTTGATTTTGTCAGAATCAGCAGACGTAACAAACATGAAAACTTACAGCACACAAAGCAGCTGGTGGAACGGAGAAGCAACAGTATCCGGTTCCGACTGGATCTGACCTGTCAAACGGTTCTGCGAGCGAGAGAGACGTATCGAGACGATGCACCAGTCCACCAGTCTACTGTCTCACAGCGCTGCAATGTTTCATAAGAAACGCGGATGTTACAAAACAAGACAGCTATTGTGTCAACTCACACCGAGTCGTTCCTGCAGCTATACGTCTAATGCACGATAAACTAATGAGTATGAATTACAAAAACAAACCGCTTGCTTATGCTCAGCGTCGAAAGCGCCTCTATTTCGCAACACTGTTCGCTGCTGCTGAAATGGTACTTAATGACATTTATAGACTCACCTTTATGTTTATTAGCTGTTCGGGAAGTCAAATCTAGCAGGTTCTTGGTGGAAGGACGAAAAAGTAAGAAGAGAATGCAGGTGTGAGGAACACAAGCAGACTTTAAAACATCATTAGAAGTCTGGCCTTTTTCCCGAGAGGAGGGTTTTGGTGGGGGATCCGCCGACTTCAGCCAATAGAGAGGGAGAGAGCTGCAGCTCCCGGAAATGTCAGCTCCCTTACACTGCTGAGCACAGCTGTGTAGCAAATTCATATTTCCCATAATGTAGCTCCAGTCGAGAGAAGGATTTGATTAATTTTCGTCACTTGAATCTTTTAACCCTTTATCACTGTTTGAGGTAAATATGACCCCACTGGACTTTTCCTTGATTTTTTTTTCCTTGTGTGTTTTTTTTTTTTTTTCATTTTGATTGTCAAAAAAGTAAAAGTAAATCCATTATAAATCTAAAATGTTCCACATATAAACCAAGTTCTGGTCCTAGAGCATAAATAGAAAGTAGAACAATCTTTCTGTCTCATACACACAAACACACACATGTCATGACTGCAACAGAGAGCATTTTTACAGAAATTGGCAAGTAAAACAAACAAAACTGGCATAAATCTAAAAATATATATATATATACATTTAAATCAAGGTCTGGTCCAATGTAAATCAATGTATGCATCCTGTTCATTACAGTTTATTAGTGCTGTTGTTTTGTATTATATTGGTTTATTTACTTGGTTTATTAAATTTATTTTGTTCTAAAATATCTTGTTCTAAAAAAATAATCATTGTTGATAAATAATTTCCACATGAATAATCACATGAAGTGTGTGAATACAGTCATGTCATAGTGATGATTTGTAATATTTATGCAAATGTATGTATAATAATTTGCATAAACAAATAATTCAAAATATATCAGACAACAACAAACTCTAATTTTGAAAAAAAGATTTTGTGCAATTCACAAAATATATATATATATATCATATATATCAAGTTGTGAGGAGAATTTTAAGCATCAAGAAAAATGAAGTGAAAATGAATGAGTCTCTATGGGCCCCTATTGGATAGATGTGGTCATTGCACTTTAATTCCTTAACTATAAGAAAAACTGTTTTTCGACTAACCACCAGATGGTAGTATTCTATCCCTAACACATAGAGCAATGTCCAAAACCTGTTTAGATTTAATTATCATCATAATTTAAGTGTTTTTTTTTTCCTTTAAAAAATCGTTTTTTCATGTGCCAATTTATGGCCTAGTTATGTAATTGTGCAGTAAATAGGTAGAAAACTTAAAAATTACAGCATAAATGATTAGTTGAGAAGTGAATTTAAAAAAACAGCATAAATAATTAGTTGAGAAGTGAATTAAAAAAATTATATATAGTTTTCCATATATATAAATATATAAAAAATATTTCCTTATGCAATCACTCTGTCCCCAAACACCTTGAGTGTTGTCCTTTTCTAACAGTGATTAAGGGTTAAATTGAATCACCGAAGCTGTTCACCAAAATATGTGTTCATTGATTCATTCAGTGTTCTGTATGCCAGTAGGTGGCGTTATGCGAGTTATTGAATCATTCCTTCAACCAATCAAGACTTTGTTGTATTGTTGATTGTATGTTACCTTTTGCCCAGGGACTACAGATGAAATTTAGCTTGTAGCTAATTCTGGAATGGCTGAGTGCCATACATTGTCCCTGTAAAACAAACAAACAAGCTCAGTTTAACATCACCATATTTCTGTAAAAAGGATGTTGAATAATATGAATTTGTTGCATTGCTTGTTTTTGATCTGCATGATGTATCATGCCATTTAAAGTCTATTTAGTTAAGTGGTGCTATTCTGCTGCATTTGCTCAAAAATACCAATTCCATGTCATGAAAGAGATAGCATTTTGTCAAAAATACACATTTCCCATATTGTAGAATTCCAATGCTACATTCAGTGGCAGTGCACACGTCATTACAAAAATCACATGCAAGTTACATGCATTTAAAAATGCATTTAATTGGTAGAGAAGAAGACTATGTAACTAGATTTAAAGGAAACTTTAAAGGTTGCAATACATTTCTAGTTATTGTTTTCAGGCTCTCTCTACCTTTCAAATGTGCATATAAGCTGTTTTATAAAACTACTGGCTTCATGAACAATCAACCAAAGCAAGAACAACTGGTCAGACCTGATTGACATGAATTCATAATCTGCTTTACGAGCCCACTCCTTTACTGAACTGGCTTTATGCACAGCTGCACTACTTTGTGAACTTCAGATAGCTCCTTGTTTCCTGTCTGCCATTATTGGACAAATTGATTAATTCAGGTGTGCCTGCCCTCAGTAGTCACGGCAACAATAATCAGACACACCTGAATTAATCAAGTTTGGCCAATAATGGCAGACAGGAAACAAGGAGCTGGCTGAAGGTTGAGAAAGTCAGTGCAGCTGTGCATTCAAAGAAGGAATAACTCTGGCACTTTACCTCGTGTGTTTTGCTGTATATTTGCATGAAACGACTTTAAATGTATGTTTGTGTGTGTGTGTATACAGGGGTAAAGTGGGCTGGCACCTCAGAAAATTCGATAGATGCATGGTGATAGCACGATGGTAGACTATGGTAAAAAAAAAAATCATATGTTGCGTTAATATTGCGTCTACACCGTCAAATTGCAGCTAGCCAGGTGCTCCTTCTGAAGGAGTCCTTCAGCGTCAAATCAAAGCGTAATCACCCCCTGGGCCTGCTATCACAAACACGCTTCCGACAGTTATGTTCTCATTAACGGTTCTTCTGTCTGATTTGAGTGCCTCTACGATTCAAGCATGCATGTTCGATATTTGCTGGACATTTGTTTTCCCTTTCCACTTCTCTATAGGATCGGAAGTCTTAGAAACATAGACTATCATTATAGCACGATTCTTTTTTAACATTATGTAGGCCTAACCATTGTATATCAACTTCAAATATGTATTCAAAGTAGCCAATGATTAAACGTAGTCTTCAAATCCAAAGCTTGTAGAAGGTAGCCTTGAGTAAATTGACTTGTCTCAGAAAATGATTCATGAAACACAAATATCAGTTGAGCCCATGTTTAATGTATTCACTGACAGACGAAAATGAAAAGATTATCACACTCAAAGTTCAGATTTAGGAGGGGAAGAAATAGGTCAGGGTAAGAACACTGAGAGAAAAAGAAACATGGAGATGAGAGAGCAGGTATGGACAAACTAATCTGATGCCCACTGACATGGTTTTAAAGCCAAATCTTATCCATTTGTTGGCCTTCAAAAGTCATAAAATGCACATGTAGGTCTGAGAAATCCAAAAACAAGGTTGTGTGCCATGTGGCATTCAGCAATTTTTACATAGTATCGTCATTGTATCAGTGTAGATGTACCAAAATAAAACCATTAAAATATCAAGTAAATAACATTGTGATACTTGGTGCCACAGTGACATTCTTGTCCCAAAAAAGTATTGCTTTACCACAATACTCAATATGTTGTCATACAGCGAGTCATTTCTTTCCTTTTGCACCAAAACACTCACTTATTCCACACACACACGTTGGTGCAACAGCATTATGAGGACTCTCCATAGGCGTAATAGTTTTTATCCTGTGCAAACTATATATTCTATCCCCCTACACTAACGCAATCCCTAAACCTAACCATCACAGGAGACATGCTGCATTTTTTATTTTTTAATAAAACATTGTTTTTTATGTTTTTTAAGCCTTTTGATTTATGAGGACTTTTGATATGTCCTCATAAACCACCAATAAGTTGTAATACCAGTGTAATACACATGTCATTATACAAACTTGTGTCCTCATAAATCATATAAACAAACCCACACACACACACACACACACACACACACACACTCACACACACACACACACACACACACACACACACACACACACACACACACACACACACACACACACACACACACACACACACACACACACACACACACACACACACACACACACACACACACACACACACACACACACACACACACACACACACACACACACACACACACACACACACACACACACACACACACACACACACACACACACACACACACACACACACACACACACACGATGCATATATTTGTAATGTTTTGGATGCAAATGCAAAGATCTACAAATATCTACACTTTAGGTTATAAAATGAATAAATAAATATATTTGCATGATGCTCTTCAGTATCTTACAATTTATATTTGCCGAAACACATTGTTGGAATAAGTTTTATAAAACCTTAATGAGAATAAATTTGTGTTCGTTTTCAACATTTCATAAAATGTCAAAAGAATTTCCATTACTTTCTCCCAATGATCCTTTGAAAAACTTGTCCCACACCACCTCTAAAAATTAAAGCTGGTCACAGTATAACATGCATAAGCACCAACATTCTCATCTGAAATTGCATTCCTTTATAATTGCAGCTTTTAATGAACAAATTTAATCAAACTAAAGACTATGAATAAATAGGAATTACAAAGACAAATTCATTCAGCAAACAGTGTTAAAAAGAAACCTGTTGTAGGAAACCCCACTTAAAAACCTGTGGTGTTACACATTAAAGTCTTTCCGCTGTCACCTTCCAAAGTTCCTGCAGAGGAGCAGAGGATAGAATCCTTAATGAAATACATCTAGACACTGTTAATCAGAACACAATTTACTACAAGCATAAACAGCTCCCTCTAATGGCACAAATGGTCAACCACCATTGTTTCTATAGTGCTTTATAGATAAAATGATTGATTGATACTACTGCATGTGATACATATTTAAAACAAACAAACAATTGAATTATTTATAATTATGAATACAGAAGTGTTTCTCACCAGCTGGTCCACCCTTTCATATTGAAAGAACTGTGAAAAAGAGATCTTCACAGGCTCAACCGTGAAATTCATCTTTCCATCTGTCATCTGCTGTAACTGGTTTAGGCAGTGACAGAAGTGATCATAAGCTTCACAAGCCACATCCATATGTCGAAGAGTGAAGTTCAATCTGAATACAGAAATACAGTTCAAAATACAGAAATCATTCAAAATGAAACAAGAGGTCTAGTTTTTTCTTGGTTAGCATGGCCCTGTTAGCCACTGCTGATAAATGCCATAAATACACCAATCTGGAGGCAAAATCATCTTTCTCCATTGGATGACCGTGTAAACTGACTAAATAATAAATATCAAACATTTCATTTTAATAGAAAAATTACTTTAGAAAATTATTGAAATTAGTAGTCATATGCGGCGTCAATTCGCATACTATCCGTCCTAAATGGTATTCGAAAAATGAATTAGTACGTCGCAAACCGTAGTATGTTGAAATGAGTGTTTCAAAGATACCCGGATGGTGTACTATTTCCGGTTAGAATCCGAAGTGTGAGATCGAATGCACACTCTGGCTGATATTGCCCACAAACCATTGCGCGTGGACAGAGGATTCGGTTTGAACAAACACGAGTAAAAGTGTTAAAAAACTACAGACACGGAGAGGCGCACGAGTCCCGCGTTATTTTGAGAGGTTTAGATGAAAGAGGTTTGAGTGATTAATTATCAGTATCTAATCTGACGAAAATGAATTTATTCAATGTTGTCGACATTATATTGCATATGCAGCAGCATTGTGAAATTTTGTAAAGACACGTTTAGTCATTACTTTTTAAATGCATCATTATATTCAAATTGCAAAACACAAGGAAAGTATCCATATGAAAGACCCACGACTGGCAGACGAACGTGCTCCCGAAACGGTAGGAAATCAAATTAAATTGAATGGAGGATTTTAACTGTAACAAGATGATTGACAGGTCAGTTTACGGTGACAGGATGCACGCAGCACGCGACAGAGCTGTTCAGTTAAAGATGACGTGATAGTATGTCCCAAAGCTTGCCTACTCTTTTTGCTGCACACTCAAAAGTATATACTTTTTCTTTACAAAAAGAGTACATACTTTCAGGGCGTAGTATAAGTAGGCGAATTGGACGCAGCAATTATTTTATTTAAAGCTAAACTGTGTGATTTTTACCCCATCTAGTGGTGAAAAGGTATATGACCATCCAGTGAATATTAAGTTTCTGTTCCTCTCAATTCCGATCTCGTTTTAACTCCTACTGTGGCCAATGTAGTCCAAGATTAACATGGCTTCCAGTCCGACCTCGTCCATGAGTGTTAACTCAAGCGATTCAAGGCGAAGCTTGAATTAACGGGTATGTCCCTCTTAAGGCCAATTTATACTTCTGCGTCGAGGGTACGCCGTAGTGTACGACGTTGGCTACGCACGTAGGCGACGCCGTTGTGAGCATTTATACTTCTGCGTTCAGGTCTTGGTTGCTCTGCAGTACTGCTCCGAAACGCTAGTTGGCGGCGGAGGGTTTTAATGTTCCACTGTTTAGATTCCTCGAGTTGCGGCTAGGTTTACTACAAGCCTGAAAGAGAGTGGATCATGTTGGAGTTGGAGCTTATTGAGGTGGAAAAACAGTTCATTTTAGTGAAATTACTAAAACTGAAAGGCAGAAATGAGAGAAGACGTCGGAGGAGATGGTACGTGTGGAAATGCGTGAGAAGGTACGTGCGGAAATGCGTATGAGGAAATGCGATGCTACCAAGCCGACCAATCACCGATCTTGCGGTCCGCGTCGCTGCGACGTGTAGTTACATTTTTGAGGAGGTGCGCGTCAGGCTACGGCGAAGGGTACGCGGTATGGGACGCGTCTGTGCGTATGCTACGCCGTACCTACTGCGCGCACCCTACGCAGAAGTATAAATTGGCCTTTAGGCTAATGTACTTTCAAGATGGAGGGGCAACATGGTGATCGACATTAGAACCATAGATAGGTATATAAAGGCTAGATGTGTTACGGCGGAGTTTCCATCGTCATCACCGGCAGCCATCTTGTAACAGGTAAGCTGATGTAAGATGAGTGGTTAACACAAACACAAATACTCTTATCTCGTTGAAATCTTGACGGATTTACAAACGGTTTGGTTTCTTACAAACGTTATTAACGAGGCTATAATTATCTGGATGATTATTTATTTATACACTTATTATTCATAAGTATGCAGTGTCATAGCTACATCTCTGACGTTTATAACAAACCAAACCGTTTGAAAATCGGTAGAAAATTGAGCAAGTTATGGTGATTTAAAAAGTACATGCACAATTAAAACAATGTTACCAGTGAGCGAGCTGCCTGTGACAAGATGGCCGCCAGGTGCTGACGTCGACCTCCATTGGCCAGCAGCGCGGACGACACATCTAGCCTTTATATACATATCTATGATTAGAACCCCTTACCCGTATGTATTCTCAATGGCATATTATACACTCACGAGAATACTTTATTACTTGAACGAAGTAAATATACATTAATGAGTACATATATTTTTGAAAGAACCAAGTGTTTTTAGCTAAGAATAAACTAAGAGTTACACAGTGTAGCTTTAAAAGTACCATACTTTAAGCTAAATATATAATAGCTAAATGATTTGCCTAATGTATAATAATAATAATTATGTACTAATTTGTTGTTTTAATTATGTACTTTAATTTAAATTTAATTTATTACTGCTGACAGTTACAATGATGAATGTGAATGGAAAAAATGAGCTACAAGGATATGTGACTGATCTGAATGTCTGGTAACAGGCCATTCTAACCTTTTCTATTGAGATGTAGGATGTGCTGGGGTGCCGACATGTTGCTGGAAAGTCTATATAGTATTCTGAACAGAGCGTCTGTAAGATCATCATCATAGCACACTGAAGAGGAAGAACAAAAAAATCTTCAGGCTTTTCATGCTCACTGAGAGCATCTTCAGTAATTCAGTCAGTACGTTAATACTTTCTCCAGTTTGTAGTAAGCTAATGAATTCATTGTATAATTATGAAAAGCACTCCTTGCAAATGTACCATCTGCTGAGATCAAAAACGTGGTATTATCATGCAAGTCTGCTACTTCTGCGTCAGTCCAGCAGAACTCCAAATCAGCATCTGGGGAGAGTTGAAATATGAGGTAAAATGAGATGACAACCACATGTTGACTTTCAGAAGTCCTATTTCACAAGTCAGCATCACTGGTATTAAGAGTGTGAAAAAGCCCTGTGAATTATAATGCGTCAACCACCCATAGATAGCCTATACTTCCCACTTAGAAATGGATTCTACAGAAGGTGAGGATACTGCACAGCTCTAATAGATATATCTGGTCAGGTTACGATCGCAGTTCTGGCTCTGATCCACACCCATTAGCATCTCACAATAGCCTGGTAATACCAAACTCTGCTACTTCGCTTTGCTTTGTAGACAGAGTCTGGAATGGCATAATTGAAAGGTGTTTTCTTTCTCGTAAGGGTCGCTTTCTAAAGTATAAAATCATTGGTTATCAACTTTCACGTAGTGAAATAATCTCCCACCTGATGTTCCTTGAATTCTTACCTGTGCAAAAATCATCTGCCATCCAGTCCAGCTGACGCACCTTTATTTCGCTCTCTGATGGATGTTTCGAAGGGAAATCAAGATGAAGGAAAGAAAAAATTTAATTGTTTTTCAATTCTCAAAAATGACACTTGAACTATTTATGGAAGCCACCTATACTAGGAGTGATGGTTTGAATAAAATGGCAGACCAGTTGGATTACATCAATGAGCTAATGTTTTACCTGACAGACACATATGTTTAATTTCGGAAAGAAATTAAGGTTTTTGATGTAAATATTCCAGGATTTTCTCCATATAATGGACTTCAATGGGAACCAGACGGTTAAAGGTTCAAATGAGAGTTTCAGTGCAGCTTCAAAGGGCTTTAAACGACACCAGATGACGAATAGGGGTCTTTAGGGGCAAAGTTTAAGTTTTATTAGCACAAATGCTTGCTTTGCTCTGTTCTGAGCGTTCGTGACTCTCCTGTTCAAACTCGTTCATCAAAACGAACAAATCTTTTTTCGAGTCATGACTCGAAGGGTCCTATAAGACCCTTATTCATTGTCTGGTGTTGTTTAAAGCCCTTTGAAGCTGCAATGAAACTCTCATTTGGACCTTGAACCGTTTGGTTCCCATTGAAGTCCATTATATGGAGAAAATCCTGGAATGTTTTCATCAAAAACCTTCATTTCTTTTTTAAATGATGAAAGAAACGTGGACATCTTGGATGACATGGGGGTGAGTAAATTATCAGCAAAAGTTTTTTTTTAAAAGTGAGCTACTTTACATTATGTGAATAAATGAGCTTTTTGACTTTTGACCGATCTGCATTTGCTGTGTGTGTTGCACAGTGTTACTTGTGCTATATTTTACAAAAAAAAAAAACTGGCATGGTTTGTTTACACAATTACAGAGGCAAAAAAACAAAACAAAAATAAACCGAGGAGCACATGGCACAGGCGCTCTGCCAGAGGAAGTACTCCTTCCTTATGACACATCCACATGAAAAGCTGTCATTAATGAGAGAACGCTGCTTGGAATCCTGATATGGTGTTAATGCTTACCTTGGGGTTCAAAGTGCTGCTTGTTCAAAGTCACATTTCTCTGACACATGTTCAGGAGGTCTTCACCAACATCTACAAAACACAAAGAGGCTTTCATTTAATGAGCTAAAAACCTTCATCCATAATAACAAGCTATTTTTCTTCTGAAGCCAATCACAAAGCTAAAATGTTTTGAAATGTACTGACTAATTCACACAGTGGCGCAGTATGAAAGACTACTAAAAAGAAAGATGAGACTATTATACTAAATGAGACTGAAAAAGGAGAAAACTAATTAGTGTCTTATTATATAATGATAGTTACATCACTGATGTCCTATTGGTGTAAATTTAAAGAGACAAAATTAAAAGGTTTAATAAAGACCAATTAAAAGTCAATGTATGGACGTGAGTAAAAGAGTTATGTACATTACTTACATTTCTATTTAATGGCCAACAGGGATGCACAATATACAAGTTACATATAGTCATCAGCCAATATGAGAGATTTTTTTTATCTTATCAGCCTATATTGTATATTTTATTGTGCATGCTCATTTCCCAAATTTTTACATGTAGATTACCTTGAAATCCTTGATCACTTGAAATGAAAAAAATATATGAAAAATAATTCTATACATCATATATTAATATAAATAACAATAAACAAAACACTGGTAGATGTAATTATAAGCAAATCTCAAGATGAATATACATTTTTTCATATTGTACATTTATAATGTTATAATGTAAATTCACATCGGATTCACACTTTACATTTATTTTTCACTTTAAGAGTTTTATTCTGAATGGATACTGTCCATTGGACAAATGCTACTAAACCAGGATTTTTTTCAGTGTTCATGAGCATGATAACAAAAATATTAACCATTTGCAATCATTTCATTTGAAAATAAAAATGATCAATTTAGTCAATTATTGTAACCCTTGTATTCTGACTGATTATTCTGGGTTTCCTCTGACATAATTTGTCAAATTATGTTCTTTGGACCCTATCTCTTATAGTGGAAGTGCTGGACACTATTGGCCGTGTATACAGTTAATAGATGTCTTATTAATGACTGTGTTCAATCCTGTTTTAAACATGCAGTGATACAGCCAGTTCTTAAAAAAAGGCTAATTTCAGCCCATTACTAATTTGATTAAGACGTATATTTTTTTCTAGTATTATAGAGTTTCAGCATTGCAGAGGTCATAATGTTGGGTTTGATTGTATTACTTGTACTATTTTTCAGTTTTCTTTCTTTTTTTTTGCTCTTGCAAATTTGTCATTGTGATGATATAAAATTATATTGCCATTACTCTAATTTACTTACACAAAACAAAAACAGCATTAGTATGGTGTTCCTAATAATCCTTTAGGTGAGTGTATATAAAATATATATAACAGACTTTAGCAAGGGAATTATCAGCATGAACAGTCCCTGATCCATTATTCTCTACTTTTGCTCATTTTAAAAATGCACTTTTTTATTTAAAGGGGTGATAAACTGAGAAATCAAATTTTCCTTGAGCTTTTGACATCTAAGAGGTCATCATATTATAAGAATATCCTGTAAGTTTCAGAACTGAAAACGTCCTTATTAGTCCAAAAGCTTTTATTGACACCAGCCTCTGCAAATGACTCGTTTTTTAAAGTGGGGAACTATGACGTCAAAGAGGATAAAACATCACCCCGCAGAAGAAGATCAACGCCTACTTCAGACACGGCCGGTTTAGCCCTGCCCACCGATTCGTGCATTACACGCATAGCTTAAAAAAATTGCCCTAACTCGTGATGACAAACCGTATCGAGCTACCGAGCAATACAGAATATTGTGCAGTGCCTGGTTGTGAAAGAAGACAGTCACTGCATAAGCTTCCTGTGGAGTCCAATAGGTCTTTATTTTTAATGACGTTCCAGCTGATGAGGTAAAACATTGTCCGTCTGTTCGCTTCATTTCACTTTGTAAACAAGACTGGATTTGCAGACCGATTAAGAGTAAAGAACGGTGCTGTGCCGTCTATATTGGATCTGACTGGAATTGTGCAACACACGGACTCTGGGTCGAACATGTATGGACGAATCATTCCGGTTGCCATTTTACATTGGAAAACATTGGACATATTCAAAATAATTTCCCCAAGTGCATCGACGGGTGAGTGAAACTCATTATAATATGCAAAACTGTTATCCACTCAAAGCAGTGGGCATTTCCAAGTCTTCAGTGCAAGACGCCCATAAAAAAGCGTTTTTCAGCTAGGCTCAAAACTAAGGTACAAAATAGCCTATTACTTATTCATTTTGATGTTTTTGAATGCAAAAACCAAGCAAACGTCATAAGTTGACCTCAGACAACAATATAATAAAATTTAAAGAGCCAGTTCATGACCCCTTTAAACTACTAAATCAATTCAATTACATCACCACCTGTGCAGTACACCGTTTTAGCCACCATTGCCATGACAATGCTGGTCAGTCCCGTTCCAGCTCCAAGCTCAAGGACAGTAGCGCCTTTGAACATGCTTGCTTGTGCCAGGATGAAATCAGCCAATAGGAAAGCACCACGCCAGATCTGCAATGAAAACCAACAACTTTGAATAGTGCAGTAGAGTAGATGTACTGTATAATTACCCATTCATCACTGTCCTCACCTGTTTCCCTAACATCCTCCAGAGACGTCGCCATAGTATGCTCTGTTTAGAAAACATTTAAAGAGGTGCAAAATGTCATTCAATATGACAAAACAATCCATTAAATCACATAAAGCTCTAACGCACCCCTCACCAATCTTAATGTTGTCATGGGCACCATCCTCCTCCTCCTCCTCCTCAGAATCTTCATCTTGCTCGGTCAGAGTCACTGCAGATTGACTGAGGATAACGGGACATACTGCATCTCTGTTACAGGTGGGGTCTCTGGGCCTTCTCACCACATCCAGGTCCCCATCTTCATCCCACTGAATGTTTGATGCATCAGAGTTGTCATGGACAGGTGAATCACAGCTTGAGTCCTTCCCATTGTAATCCCGCAGAATCCTAAACTTTGAAGTGAAGACTAGACATACAATTGCCAATCAATTTTTAGATAATACACGAAAGGTTTGAACTCATAACTGGCTAAGAACAGTCTCACCAGTCTCAGCTACAGCTACAAAGATCTTAAGTCAGTTACAGTGTGAAGAGCTAATGAACTCTGGCTGTGGCAGACAGAATGGCAGAGGCCTTTTTGCACTGCGCAGATATGATTTCTGCAGTGGTAATAATAACCATGCATCTGTCATGGAGTCTGTCTGGTGGATTTGACTGGGCCATTGATCCAGTACTAAGAAAAGAGTCTCTACATCATTTAGATGGATTTTTATCCATAGTAGTGGGGAAAAAAAAGACAAAAGGTATTATTAAACTGATTTGTATGCTTTACCAAAGAGGCTGTAAATCTGTCTACATTCACAATTGAAAGACACATACTTTTTTTTATAACTGATTAGGGCCATTTACAAGGTTTGTCAAGATTTCTTGAAACCAAACTGACTGAATTATTTTTTAAAAAACATTGTTTTGGCCTTTAACCCTTTACCTGTCACCCCCCCCTTTTTGATAATTGACATTAAAACGCACTATACAAACTTTAATGGTTGTAATTCAAGAATGCTTTGGAATATAGACCTAAGTTTGGTCTTGTTTTAAAGAAAACAATCAGCAGATTATTACTAAAGTGAAAGCACTTCAAAAAATTAAAGTATGAAAAAGTTATGGAAGTTATAATTTACAGTAAATCAAATATACTTTATTAATATATATTTTTTAATATGAAATAAATATTTTACAAAATATGTTTTACTATAAAATTACTATAAAATGAAAGATATATATCTAACCAAGTTGTGTTCCAAATTTGAAGTTGACAAAAATCAAAACACAAAAATTGAAGTTCCCATGAGATTTTGTTTAGGTGTTATACCAAAAATAGCCAACCTGATCCCATTGAATTTAATTGTATGCATTTTGCCATAAATTAATAAATTTATATTCTAATATCACTAAATATGGAACCTTGAGACTCAGACCTTTCTGACAATATGTGTTTTGTCAAGATTAGAAAAGGTTTTCATAATAAATTATAAAAGATGATGCCCAAAAGGGGAAGGGCCTAATAAAAAAATACTGTTTCTATGGTAACGCAACGTCCAATTTCAAAATGGGTTTCACAGGATGAATTTGTAAGCTTTCAAATGATACCTAATTTATGATAACTACTACAATATGTGATTTAATAATAATAATAAAATTATATATAATATATATATATATATATATATATATATATATATATACTTTTACTTAGAGGACTTCTTACCTTACTTTTTAAAATATAATTTTATCTTCTGTATTGACAAATACTAATTATGTTTTATTATGAACTTTTAGCACTAAAAACCAAAGTTTCAATTAGTAAAAGTGTGTGCGTCGACTTTTTGTGACAAAGGTCAGAAACTCCTGTAATGACGTCGATTTTTTGAGGCGCGCTCTTGTCATACATTTATATATTACTGTTCATTCCTAATTTGTAAGAAAAAAACAGACCTAAAATATCTATTTAGGACTCTTAGACCTTTCCAATGATATATAGTTTGTCATGACTAGATTAGGATTTAATAGTAATATAGTGAAGTAGTGAAGTAAAGTTAGGTTGCCCGTATACGGGCAAGTGACAGTTTAGGGGTTAAATAATTTTTTGACTATTGTAAATTTAAAGGTTTATTTTGTTTAAACAGCTTGTTTAGCATAATCATTTGCTATATTATGCTGATTTGGTCATTATAAATCATAAAATATATAGCTGTCTTTAAGTCTTTGGATGAAGGTCCCTCAGACGAGGATGATCATATTTGGGTGATTGTGTAAAAATTGGACAATTCCCATAGTAGGTACTAGTAGTATACAATCAAAACATTGGCAATGCGATGCACAGATGTCATGTCTCCCAACTGTCCTTACCTGGCTGACCTACGCCGTTGAGTCTCTTCATGAGATGGCAAGCGTTTGGCAACAGCAGGTGCACATCAGACAGAACAGTGTCACTTCTAAATGTGACCTGGTCCATGACCGCCCCTGCATGGCACCCTATCAAGGTCGAACTCTGGGGAACAGGGCAATTTCAATCAAATACCTCATCATCCTTCGTGCATGCAGTCGCAGTGTTTATAAATCTGGAATTCTACACGAATGGAAAACTATTTTCAGACAGTTCTACTCTAAAGGACTTAAATAAGCAAGTGGTCTGGTGAAGGATCCACTTGAGACTTTTGATTTCACAGAGGTTTTGTTTAGGTTCAAATGAAAGCGATTATTCTTTTCTAAGCAGAAATATCTTAAAGTGGGCGTGACCATGAGTTCAAGAAATACTCTTAAACTTAAAGCCACTTTCTTTCTAACCGTTCCCTTAATTTTTTGGGGTTAACCAGGAAGCTAAACAGAGAGTAGTAAATATTTACCGATTAGTTGACGATGAGGAGTTTAGATCATACTAAAATATGAGCGTAATAATATGTAGATTCCGTAGAGATAAAGATTATATTACAGTGTAGAGCTTACGAGAGGTTAGATTTGTATTAGTGTTACATTAAAAGCAGACCGTGTGTGTACAAAACCTTCTAAAAAATGTTCCACAGCAGAACGCACTTGACACTTATTATGATGTGAATATAATTCAATTACTGCATGACTTCATTTGTCCATTTCATTTTTTGTTTATATAATTTATTATTTGGCACATTTATAATCTGAAATATTTGTATTATTGTCAACTCTTTTTTACAATGTTTAGCTATTAGGCTAATTAAATGTTTTTACATTGATTACACTGATTGATATGATAATACTTGTTATTAATACAACGTTTATTATTCATATTATAAATTAATGATACGATACTTATGTATAAATGCCATTATGCAATTTCCCCAACATATAATTTTGTTTTATTATTGACTACGCTTTATTTTAATGTGTCCCTGTTGCAGTGTTATATAGGCTACATTTGAGTACTGAGTTATATTATTTGGTTCTGGGTTAGTTATGTAGCCTAATTATGCCACTTTTTTATCATTATGCCTATTAGTAAATACATGTGTAACAAGGACACGTAAATTAAGGTGTTATATTTTATTTTAGTATTTGGCACATTTATAAACAAACCGATTTGTTTTGTTTTAACTAAAATGACTACAACTAATTGGCTACTAGTTTTCTGACCGAAAACGGATGAAGAGAAAGACTAGGCTACTGACTGGACTCTGAAAGGCTGAAGGACCATCAATAGGCTAATTCAGAGATCCAAACAATACAAACTCTAATAAAACAAACAAACAAACAAAGGTTTGCATAATGGGAGAATTATGTTGCATTTAAGTCTATATATCTAATAATGTTTGCGGTTTTTAATTATCACCAGCGGTTTTTGCGCACTCGCGCGCATCTGAAAGTGAGAGCATACTGCCCTCTTTCAGTGGAATGGCACTAGTAGCTGTTAATGGATAAACAGCGCTGCATCCCAGATGGGCAGCAACGCTGAGGGAAAGGAACACTGTAGATCAGAAAGCTGTATTCAGACACAATGAAAATCACTTTCAAAGGCTTGGCCAGTTTTGTGGCCACCTTTTGTGTCCTCAGTTTTGTAGGTCTCGTTCTGGCAATTGGAACCGATTTTTGGTACATCATTGACACTTCTAAGAGAGAAAACAGCTCATCTTTGTCCCTGAGCTCACATTCTGGACTGTGGCGGACTTGTAACTGTAAGTCACATAGGCTATTACATGTTTGTGTTGTTCTATTTGTGTGATTTTTAGGTTTTTATGTGGATAGATGAAATCGTTCTCTCTTACAGTTCATAACCGGTGCTCGCCATTCATGAATCCTTTTGGAGCAGGAAGAAACTTATCAGATTCACAAAGGCAGATACTAAGTAAGATCTGTGTCATCATATCATCCTCATATCTCATGATCTATGTGTTACTGATAAGTTTCACTCAGTAGACAAAACCCAATTCTTTAAGTCATTAGTTTTAACGTTTCATGTATGCTAAGGGATACAAATAGTCTTGTTGTGGAAGTATGTGGTCTATTTAGTCGAAAACTCCTTGGTTTAGCTTTATACTGAGACTGTGCGTTATTTATGTTTGCTGTATTCATGTATTTACTATTTGGTCATTTCTAAGGATTTGATATAGTATCATTCCATATCATTCCAGCATGTTAATAATAAAACTCATTTTACCTTATATATATTTAGCAGAAATCCTATAATAAAAACTGAAAATGTATTATATATATATATATATTGTTCCTAATCGCTCTCAGTTTTTATATGAACTATAGTCATTCAAGAAATATTGTATAGTTTGATGTATCTCAGTAGAACAAACCAGAAAACCCTTTTCATTTAAAACTGGCAGAGGGGACTTGACATATCAACAGGAAGCCATACATCTGTTAGCACTACAGAAACCAGAAATCACTGTCTCACAGTAAAGCCTTTGTAATTTCACCTCAAGATATTGTGACAATATGACTACTATGACAACATTTTATATTATTTTCATATTTGTGTTTTTGTTTTTTTCCCCTTGATTTAAAGTTTTTAAATGAAACTCAATATTAATAAGTTTGAACCACTATGATAGTTGAACAACATGGGCTGCATGCTACAGAACAGATGTCTTAAGGGCATTTTTTACCCGCATCCTATCATACAAATTCCTTTGATTGTCCTATTATCTTTGGATTGTCATGGAAACACTTTTCAATTAGTGGGCAGCTGTGGTAGAAACACAGCTGTAACAAGTGCACCACAGTGCAATGAGCATGTGGACTGCTAATATTGCAAGACCACCTGCCAACAGACCATGCAACATTAGTTTCCTTTGTTTTCCTTTTCTTTTTTTACAGTCTCAATACGTCTGTTGGCCATACCCTATAATTAAAGTGCAACGTCACTCAAAATTCATCTTTGTAGTGCCAAACAATCACCAGCTATATATATATATATATATATATATATATATATATATATATATATATATATATATATATATATATATATATATTATTTATTTATTTTTGTTTGTTTGTTTTAGAATGAGCCAAATAATGTAGAATAGAATTGCAATTATTGCTTCTTTCAAAGTGTCTTAATATTTTGATAACTGTACAAAAGCCATTAAGAAGAAAAGTGAAAGATAAAGGAAATTGTATTCTTGTCTGAGCCATTCGAGGCACTTGTGTAGGACTGAATGAGATTTTAAATTAGCATGCTCTGTCTACACCTGAAACGTTATCTGTACCTGCCTCAAGAGACTGAAATGAGGTTGTAAAAGCAAGATTATGTCAGATTCAAGACCCCTAAACTGGCTCAAATTGGATTTAGTTTCTGTTCTGCTTGGAACAATCGACTCAATAAACTGGGTTTTCAGGGTGTTGCTTTGATTAGATAGTAACCTCTGCTGCACAAAGCTACATGCCTAAATCACCTAAAAGATCCTCTTTGGATAAACAGTGAAAGAAATACATTATGTGTTGAACATCATCATGGACACCCTGATTATGGCTTGTGACAAAAATAGTGCAGAATAATGTTGGTAATACAAGTTGAACAAGAATGAAACACACCCGTCCAATTCAATCATCCTACAGATCGACAATATTGCGGCTGCTCCAGAAAGATAATAATGGCTGACTTGATATGAATTGTAAATTGACAGTGTGATTTTTTACTTGATTGTAAATGACAGCTTCTCACTGTCTGTATGCCTGTTGTGTTTATTTCAAATGTCCAAACATATCAGTATGGACCCAACAACTTAAAATAACTGGTAAATTGGGCTTTGCATTAACATTAGAAGTAGATCCTTTGATGTCAGTGTCCTTTGGTATTAAGGCATTAAAATTCATATTCATCTTATTTCAGCACAATTGTTTTCAATATTGATAATCATAATAATATTTTTTTTAATTAAAATGAAATTTTTATTCAACTAGAACAAATTGAATAAATGTATTCAACTTTTTTTGTTAAATTGTAGTAATATTTCACAATATTCCTGTATTTTAATTATATATATATATATATATATATATATATATATATATATATATATATATATATATATATATATTATTTATTTATTTATTTATATATAATAAATATATATAAATGCAACATTTCATTATATTTTTCATTGGCTACAAAAAATCTCTATTTTCAGTAAATAAAAATCATTTCTGTGTATTTCATATAATTTATGTAAATGCACACACTGTTTTTTTTAATACTGTCGGTCATGCTTGCCAGCAGAATAAGAGACCTAAGAGTTTGAAGAGTTTTATTGACCATTAAGATTATAGATTGGTTCAGCATGTTCAAGGACATGGATTTTCTTTAATGGCTTCACTATATGAACTGCAAAACGATATTAGTATGTTGAGTCCATATTGATATGTTTTGACATTTGCTACAAATAAACACAACAGGCAGTACAGACTGAGAAGCTGTCATTTACAATCAAGTAAAAAAATCACACTGTCAATTTACAATTTAAATCAAGTCAGCCATTATTATCTTTCTGGAGCAGCCGCGATATTGTCGATCTGTAGGATGATTGAATTGGACGGGTTTGTTTCATTCTCGTTTAACTTGTATTACCAACATTATTCTGCACTATTTTTGTCACAAGCCATAATCAGGGTGTCCATGATGATGTTCAACACATAATGTATTTCAACACAAAGATGATCTTTTAGGCGATTTAGGCATGTAGCTTTGTGCAGCAGAGGTTACTATCTAATCAAAGCAACATGAACCCTGAAAACCCAGCTTATTGAGTCGATTGTTCAAAGTAGAACAGAAACTAAATCCAATTTGAGCCAGTTTAGGGGTCTTGAATCTGACATAATCTTGCTTTTACAACCTCATTTCAGTCTCTTGAGGCAGGTACAGATAACGTTTCAGGTGTAGACAGAGCATGCTAATTTAAAATCTCATTCAGTCCTACACAAGTGCCTCGAATGGCTCAGACAAGAATATTTTTTTTTTCATTGTGTCTGATATATGAGATGGATAAGAAGACTTTTTTGGTTCGATACATTTTTCCAATTTCCTTTATCTTTCACTTTTCTTCTTAATGGCTTTTGTACAGTTATCAAAATATTAAGACACTTTGTAAGCGGCAATAATTGCAATTCTACATTATTTGGCTCATTTAAAAAAAATATGTATAGCAGCAGGTGATTGTTTGGCATTAAAAAGATGAATGTTGAGTGATGTTGCACATTCATTTTAGGTTATGGCCAACAGACTATGAAAAAAAAGGGAAAAATAATGTTGCATGGTCTGTTGGCAAGACGATGGATAATTAAGGGAAAAGTACAGTACTTACAAAGTCTCAGGAGCTGAGCTTTGACCTCCCCAGCCTACACAAAGAAAGCCAAATAGTTTGTCACATTCACTCACCTGCATCTCCTAGGCTGGCTCCATCAGTTTACTTTAATAATGTGGACTAATTCTTATTTCCAGGGCTGGGTCGCTATCAAACCTGCAAAATGTTTTAAAATGTGCTTCAGATGCTTAAGGCTAAAGCATCTGGCAACTGTAGCACAACTGCAACTGCAAATGTCTCTCATCATCAACACATTGTGGAAAAAAACATCATTACATAAGCTCTTTGAAATTATTCTGAATAGCTTTATTGATTTCCATTCAGAATGAACAAATGGAACATTTTTAAAAGCAATTTTTTTCGCAAAAGTAGATGAATTAAAAAGACATAATTGTAACAATTCCCACTTAACGGACAGAAACACAATTCTATTGCTATGCCAACCATGGAATTTTTTTGGAAAGGTTTTCAAATTAGTCCAATTAGCGTGACAAAGACCGGACCCACTAGTCAAAAGAATCTGCAAGAATTGGCTGGAATTGCGAGCATCCCCATTGACACATCCAGACCTCTTCTCTCTGCAGACATGCAAGCAACGTTCATTGTCCTGCTCCCTCTCAGCGTGATTGTATTATTTGTTGGAGGAATGTTGGGCTTCATCGGTATGTTGGCAAGAGCCTACCTGCTGCTGCTCCTGACTGGAGTGCTGCTTCTGTTTGGCGGTGAGTAGGCCTACCACCTTCGCTTTCACCTCTGACTGAGCCACTTGCAGCATGAATATTAATTCTACCCAAGTCATGCTTGACAGAACATCTGGAGCTTCAGACACTTTTGACAGTAATGAAAACACAATGTGATAAAAACTGATGAAAAAAAGGTACTATGAACAGTTGACATGGGGGACTGGAATTATCTTCTGGAATAAGCTCAAAACAAACACACACACACACACAAAATATTGTATCTTAAAAATACACAATTCTGAATGCAAAGAACAGCTGCTAAGGAGTTTTTGTTTTCATTTCACCTATAGACCTTATGTAGCCCCGCCCCTTTTCAGCGCTGCATTGTCTCATTGTGTTTTCCTTCTGGTCTGTATTTTGACAGCGATCTTGCATAGGTATGAATGAACTGCTCGTAAAAAATTTCCTGGTCGACATTTGTTAAGACATCTGCTTTACAGTGCTTATGATAAACATTACAATGCTCATGATAACTTTTGTTAACTCTACAATAAGTAAATCCACTTCACCAGCTAATTACTCCTCGACAGTGATGCCATAGAAATATACAGAGCGACAGCGAAACTCAGTTCAAAGACAATATTCTAAATATGACGGCGCCCGCGTTTCTGTGGTGCATAAGGTCTATACACCACCATGCACCAGTGTTACTTATTGTTTCATGTCAGTTAAGTCTCATGTCTTTGTCATGTGATCCTGCCATGTGTTCCCTTGTCTGATGTGTCATGTTTTCATTGGTTTATTGTTTCATTGTTCAGTGGTGTCACTTGTCTAGTCAGTAGTCATGTGTAATTCCTCAGCCCTCATGTTTGCCATATGTGGGTTGGTCAAGTAGACACAAGTTTACGTGCCAAATCCCGGGCGCAGCCATAACTCTACAAAAATGCACTTAATTTCCACCGAAAGTGGTTTGCACAGCATGGTGTAAACACAGTGACGGTTCCACTAATTTGACTGGAGATGCCGTTACTATCCCCCACCTGAATTCAGTGCAGAACTGGAAGGATAACATGATGACGTGGCCCAGCATAACGTACAGCAAGATTTGCTCCTGCTTCATGCAATCCATGGCAATAGATAGAAAATCTGAAAGCCTCCGAGGCATATCAATAACTGCTCAGCAACAAAGTCGGTTGTGTCATCATGTCATACAAACATGATAATTGTTTATCTGAAAGCAAATATGGAGCCTAGCCAGTGTTTGAATAATGCGTGGGTGCTGTAACTGAAGCTGGAGAAGTCAAAATTGCGGGATGCACATGTGTTGCTAGACCAGGGAAATCTTGTTCTCACTCAGCTGTGATCCTGTGGAAGGGAACTAGATTATTTGGCCATTGTAGCCTTGAAGACCCCTAAAGATGTCTGATAGGGTCTGTGCTTTCCTTCTTGTAGGAAGGGTTGGAGTAAAAGCCGTCTCCCTCCACCCTCAAAGTACATGCTGCTGCGATTTCAGCATATCATGACCACATAGATGGCCAAACGGTTGGAAAGCACGACCTGGTCATCAGGTTTCTAAGGGGAGTGAGGCGATCTTGGGACCTTTTCCTGGTGCTTCAACCACTTCAGGATGCTCCCTTGAGCCTCTCCAATCAGTAGACTTAAAGCTTCTCTCCATGAAGACTTTGCTACTGGTTGCATTGGCCTCTGTCAAGAGGGTAGGAGACCTGCACGCATTTTCGGTCGACGAATCGTGCCTAGAGTTCGGGCCGGGTGACAACCATGTGGTATTAAGACCCCGGCCTGGCTATGTGCCCGAGGTTCCTACCACTCCCTTCAGGGACCAGGTAGTGAACATGCAAGCACTGCCTTTGGAGTAGGCAGACCCAGCCCTGACTCTGCTCTGTCCTGTTAGCGCTTCTGCATATGTACGTGGACAGAACTCAAAGCATCAGGACCTCAGACCAGCTCTTTGTCTGTTACGGAGGCCAGCAGAAGGGAAAGGCTGTCTCCAAGCAGAGGATGGACCACTGGACAGTGGATGCCATTGCCTTGGCTTACCAAGCTCAAGGCGTGCCCTGCCCACTCAGGTTGCATGCACACTCCACCGCCAGAGGCGTCGCCTACGTGTAGAGCCTGTCTCCTCCCGTGATCTCGCCTTTGACGGGTAGAAGCACCTAAACTAATTCATAAAAAAAAAGTATTCAGGAACTATTGATGGAAAAAATGTGCAAGAATCATAAACTTTTGTTGATCACAGAGCTTGTTTTTAGCGATAATCCAATGGGAAAATGAGGTTTTTCTCGATGGCACCAGTGTGATGCTAACAATGATTGGCCTACAAAGGGATGTCATACCTGCACCATTTTATATGAAGAAGTCACTTGGAAACGATTTCACTTTACTGTGAGATGTTTCTTTTTTTAACAAGGTTCGAATCCTTCGATCCAAACGTCACATCACTAGCGCCACCATTTATGCTGGTCCAAGTGACAGTCAACAGTTTATGAGCAATATAAGTCCTCAGGTGGCAAATCTTAGACATGGCAATCTAGTTGTGGGTGTGTATTTGTGTGGGTGTGTGTATGTAATCCACTTTGCTGACACATCAAGGTAAATTAAGAGAAAAAACCCAAGTATGTGTTCAGGAGGGTAACATAGGGAACAGGGCAGCTCTGTGACTGGGCCCCTGGAGGGCAATGGACTCCAACCTTTGGAATTGACTATATTGTTGGTTGCGGAAAGGAACGAGATGAGCAGGATCTAAACGCAGCAGTTCGTTTATTAAAATACAAACTCAAAGAAACAAAACACTAAGGATACCAAAAGAAGCAAAACACAAACAGAACAACCAATACACCCAGATCTGAGGCCTGTTGCATAAAGCTAGTTAAGAGAAGGTTTAGAGTTGACACATCCATATAAATTTAATCTGGTTTAATGGGCTCACAAAGCTCTGTATAAATGTTTTGTCAACTCAGGTTTCGATTAGCTCTGAAGCACATGCATCTGAAAGTGTGACACGTGAGAGCCTGCTCAATTCACTCCTCTGCTGAAGATTAAGAGATTATTTTGAAAACAATATTTCATGAAATTAAGTGCATTTAAGTGCAACCGTTCAATCTGGTTTTAGAGTCTACACCGCTGAAGGTTACAAATGACTTTCTGTTGTTCATTGATTCTTGGTCTTCTGTTATCCTGATACTTTTAGATTTGAGTGCCGTTTTAGATTTGACACTATTGATAATATTTTTTCTGAAACGACTTGAGTGTGTTGTTGGTGTCAAGGGCCTTGTTTTACAGTGGTTCGCCTCATATTTAAAGGGAAGGACCTTCTCTGTAAATATTAGGTCATTCACTTCACCCTCTGTGCTGATCCATTGTGGTGTTCCACAATGTTCCACTTTAGTTCTCTTGCGAGAGGTTCTCTCGTATTGCGTAAGCTAGCTTACGCTACGGGAAGATTCTTCTTTGCCGAACAATTGAAGCCAAAAATTTTTATAATTTGTAATCATTGTCAACGCACTTCTCAGGTGCAGGACCTAGAGCGGGCTAACTAGCAGGCTCATTGGTTCGTTTCTGGGAAGTGCTCAAACCAATCGGAGAGCGGCGCTGAACCCGCGCCCAATGAGCGGACGACGCTCGCTTATTACGTCAAAGCCCGCCGAAAGGGGCGTGGCTTGAGTGTATATAAGCACTCTCCGTGGTTTGGAACAACGATTCATTTTGATTCAGCGATCTAATCGCCTGCCGTTGCAAGACTGAAGCCGTCGTCGTGACAAGGCACCTTCTAGCAAGCAAGAAGCCTGAAGAACCCGGCCTCTGCCACCTTCAGCCGCCTCAGCGAGCTGAGCGCCGTCCGACGACTTCCACTTGCTCCTTCACAAAAGAGCGTGAGCGCTCTTTTTAAAGATGTCTCGCATTTCCTGCGGCTTCATGCAGCGCACCGTCTCGAAGACGGAGACCGCCACCTCATCTGCCCTCTCTGTCGGGCTTGAGACATGCGGAACTCGCCCTCGCCGATGGAGGATGTTCTCTCTGCGAGGGTGGGATGGGCATTTTTCTAAAATATTGCATTCGAATATCGGGCTCATAAAAATCGAATATTCGAATATTCGTTTATTTAAATTATGTTTAACGAAAAAGACGTTATTTTAAGTTTTTTTTTACGTTTTTGTCACCATTTCTGGACAAGCTTACAATTAGGCAATACACAACAAGCTTACAATAGTAATTAAAGTTTTCTTTTAGTTGAAAACATTAAACAGTAGGCCTATGAGTAAACAAAATATATATATAAAAAAAGCATTATTAAAAGCATGCTCAAGCAGCGCGAGCGGAAAAAAACCCTAATAAAGCAGATTGCGTCAGATATCGTACAGAACGTACACCTATACACACACACACACACGAGTCAGCAAATGACTGAATATCGTGTTTATATTGTTTCACGTTTATGTTGAGAAAACAATAATATCTAACGTTACATGCAGGGGCGTCGCCGGACGCCAGCACTTTATATGCTCGAGTGAGAAAAGATGCCGCACTGACAGACGTTTCAGAGAACGGTGTTTCTAACAGCACTTTGCATTTTCTGTTCTTAAACCGGTCTCCCCAACGAAACTTAAAATAAGTGTGTCTCAAAATCATTTTGCTATTAGATAAGTTAACATCTTTGATCACGCGGGGTCCAGCTGCGCTTACCTGCAGTTGCGATGCAGTGATGGACAGCTGTCTTTCCTCACTCAACTGTTTGGATTTCATGTGATTTCTCATGGTGATGATATCATAACTCAGATTAATTAGTTAATTTGATCAAAAGTCATTCCGTTTAGTAAGATCCTTTTCAAGTAATGTTTATTCCCAACTTCACGAGGCAGACGACACCATTATGTGATCAAATACAGACAACTTGTTAACACACTCCACAGCGCCATCCAGAGCATTTAATTGTAACTGCGAGTTAGTTCTTTAGGATTTATCATGGACTCACTGCATTTACGGCCAGCAAAGCAACGTATTCAAAATTCGAATAGTATTTATTTTTCGAATAATAATTACATATCGAATATTCGAAAATTCGAATATTCGTGCACATCCCTCTGCGAGGCGATGACTATGTCTTCCCTGCGGGCAAGACTCCTCATCGCGTAAATCCGCGCCAAGCCGCGCCGCCTCTGACTTCTCCGCCAAGAAGAAGCGCGCTCTCAGAGGCCGCCGGAACCTGCCAGATGGCTGCGCCGCAGCCGCCGCCCCCGACCGCTCTCTTTCTCCACCGAGCTGGACCCCCCATTGCCCGCCGGTGGCCGCTCTGCAGCGTCCCTCGACTCTGAGGAAGAGAAAGAGTTCGCCTTCGTTGCACGCTTCTGACAGCGACGAATGGTCTTCACTGGGCTCTTCGGCGTTCATGCTCCGCGGGGACCCGGCTCCGGCATGAAAGAGGACCTAATGCGCCTCCTCGACTCTTGCCGTCGAACGTCTGGGCCTCGACTGGTCACCACCACCCGAGTTGGCCACCGAACCGGATGGATGGAAAGTACCTGCACCGGCGCCCGCTCCCGCTGGCACCCGGTCCGCTCCTTTCCTGCCTGAGCTCCACGCCGAGCTCACTGAATCGTGGAAAGCTCCTCTACTCGGCTAGGTCCCGCCCTGATGTCTCCGCCTTCGCTGCGCTCGGTGGACCGAGCCACCGAGAAGGGCTATACAGCGATGCCGCCCGTCGAAGATCTGGTTCACGCTCACTTGTGCTTCGCCCTCCGCTGGATGGCGATCCTCCCTAAGCTTCCTTTGAAAGCTTGCAGAGCGTCCTCTACCCTTCCACACCCGCGCCTATGCAGCCGCTGGCCAGGCCGCTGCAGCGCTGCACTCCATGTCGGTTCTCCAGGTGCTGCAATCCGACCTGTTGAGTGACATAGCGCAGAATGAGAGAGAAATCAACGGGGCCGTGCGCTCAACGACTTAAGATGCGCTACGGACCTCTCCCTTCGCGCCACCAAAGCTGCCGCTCAAGCGCTGGGAAGATGCATGGCCATCCTCTGTGTCGCCGAGAGACACTTGTGGCTGGCGCTCACGGACATGAGCGAAGCTGAGCGCTCCGTCTTCCTCAACGCGCCCGTCTCACCCTCTCGGCCTCTTGCGATCTGCCGTCACGGGCATCGTGGAGAACGCTTTTCTGAGGTCCCAGAAAGCCACCCAGGCCATGAATTTGTTCCTGCCTCGCCGCGGTAACACTTCTGCAGGCCGCTCTGTGAGCCCCCTGCCAGAACGCCTCGAGCAGCGGCCGCCCGCAGCAAGCTCAGGCCCATCCCCAGCACAGGCAGAGCGCCGCTCACCCTCGCTCTCGCTCCGACAGCCGACGCAGACAGGCTCCCCCAGCGCCCCGCCCCAAGGTCACGCTGAAGCCTGATCAGCAGAAGTCCGCCTCAGCACTTCTGGGGAAAGACGGCTCTTCCGCCGCGGCCGAGACCGCGTCGGAGCTTCATCCTCTGTTAGTCCCCGAACCTTCGCCGACTGCAGCAGCGAATCTCGCCGAGAGCAAGCCGGTGACTCGACCCGCTGCGAGCGACAAACAGCCGTTTTCACGGCTACCCAGAGAGGTTCACAGAAAAGAGCATAAAAGCCTCAAGTGTAAAAAGATGTGACCACAAGCACGTGTTCACTCACACTTTCTCCCGTGCCCCCACAGAGCTCACTCCCACTCAGCGGCCTCCGTGCCGCTCGGGTAGGAGAAAGCATAAGCAGCGCCTCAGAGCAGCGCGCGCCTCCTCCTCTGCTTCGCTCTGTATCACGGCCCATAAGCTCCTCTCTGAGTGCAAGATCCGTTGCCACACACAGTTTACACGAGCACACACACAGTGTCCAGCCCGTTCCATGCAGCAGAGCCGGGACAGCACAAGGCCATTCAGCCTCTAGCATTATGCTTTCAAAGCGTGGGAAGCCATTCCCGGCATATCCCCGTGGGTACTAAGCATTATGAAAGACGGCTACCAGTTACAGTTTCGCCGCGCCCGCGCTTCCCGCGCTCCGGCCCCTTTCTGTGGGTCAGCCCAGCTGCCGCGAGCACGCTCCGCACAGAAATATCGAAACTGTTAACAAAAGGCGCGATGATAGAAGAGTCCCTCCACCCATAACTCGAGCCGGGGTTTTACGCGCCGTTATTTTCTGGTCCCAAGAAAGACGGCGGCCTCAGGCCGATCTCTAGACCTCAGATTTCTGAACAAAGCTCTCATGACGAGATCATTCAGAATGCTGACGGTCAGGAAACTCTCGCACATGTACGCCAGGGGGATTGGTTCATCTCCCTAGATCTGAAAGACGCTTATTTTCAGATTCTAAATACACCCTCGTCACAGGCAGTTTTTACGCTTCGCCTTCGAGGGCCAGGTTTCATCAATACGCCGTTCTCCCGTCGGCCTTTCCTTACGCCACGCACGTTCACGAAATGTATGGACGCGGCGCTCGCCCCCTTCGAACCCAGGGGATGCGCATTTTGAATTATTTGGACGATTGGCTGATACTAGCACGTTCCAAAACAGAGCTTCTGTCGCACCGTACAGCTCTCTCGCTCATCTGGAAACGCTGGGCCTCTCTGTCAACTGGACAAAGAGCGTTCTCCAGCCCAGTCAAACTATCTCGTTTCTGGGGATAGACCTGGACTCTACCACTATGAAAGCACTGCCTATCCGCTCAGCGCACACGCCGCTTGCAGCGTTTAGCCGCTTCGTTCCAGATGAATAGCCGCGTTCCGGTGAAAACTTTTCAGAGAATGCTGGGTCACATGGCCTCAGCTGCAGCCGCGCTACAGCTAGGTCTTTTACATATGCGCCCCCTACAATTCTGGCTAAAGACCCGTGTTCCGCCGCGAGTGGACCACGGCCGCCAGCTAATCAGAGTCACTCAGGCATGCATTTCTGCACTACAGCCTTGGACGGTGACCGATCGGTTTCAACAGGGCGTCACGATGGGGACTTTCCTCTCACCGGAAGGTAATCTCAACAGACGCATCCAACACAGGCTGGGGTGCGGTCTGCGAGGCTCACCGGCCTCTGGCCGATGGTCGAATCGGGAGACCCCATTTCACATAAACTGTCTCGAGATGCTCGCGGTCGAGTATGCACTGTTGCAAGTTCCTCCCGCGCATCCAGGGTCACCACGTCCTGATTCGTTCAGACAACATGACAGTGGTATCCTACATCAACCGTCAGGGCGGGGTCAGATCCAGGAATCTCTTCCTGCTGACACGCCGCATTCTAGTTTGGTCCCAGAGTCATCTGCTCTCGCTCAGAGCGACGCATGTGCCCGGGACACCTAAACGACGGTCCAGACATTCTATCCAGGAACCTCTCTCTCTCCAGGAGAATGGTCCCTGAACCCTCTTACAGTCCAGTCACTGTGGCGCCTCTTTGGCAGAGCGGAGATAGATCTCTTTGCGACAGAAGAGAACTCGCACTGTCCGATATTCTTCTCGAAGAACGAGGACGCGTCAGCGCTAGAATGGCCATACCGCCCGCTCTATGCCTTCCCTCCCATCTCCCTGCTACCGCAGGTCATTCAGAGAATCAGGGAATTTCGCCACCCGGTGCTCCTCATAGCCCCGCGTTGGGAGAATCAGATTTGGTACCCCGGAGCTCACACAGCTGTCTCAGACAGCCCCGTGGCCCATCCCGGTCAGAGCAGATCTCCTCTCTCAAGCCCGCGGCACAATCTGGCATCCCCACCCGCAGCGCTGGGCGCTCCATGCATGGGTGACCAACGATTACACGTTGATTTGCCAGAGGGAGTCTTGAACACGATCAAACACGCTAGAGCGGCATCTACCAGAAAGCTCTATGCGGCTAAATGGTCTGTATTTTCAAAATGGTGCACCGAAAGAATTGGACCCCTTAAGTGTGAGGTCTCCTCTTTGCTCTCCTTCCTTCAAGATATGCTGGACAAGGGCAGAACCCCATCCACCCTGAAGGTTTATGTGGCAGCCGTCGCGGCCTTCGTTGGTCCCCGACGCGCCCAGTCTATTGGCAAAGACGAGCTGGTTATCCGCTTCCTCAGGGGAGCCAGGAGGATGAACCCCCTCGCCCCCCCTCGGTGCCGGTTTGGGACCTCTCAATAGTCCTCGAGGCCTTGAAAGCCCCCCCTTCGAACCGCTCAGAATCTATTGACCTCAAATATCTCTCCCTAAAAGCCGTTTTTCTGACCGCTCTTGCCTCAGTTAAACGAGTGGGCGACATTCACGCGCTCTCTTCGAACGCGTCGTGTCTCGAGTTTGGCCCTAACGACTCCGTCGTCATTCTCAAACCCAGACACGGATATGTGCCTAAGGCGATTGGCACCCCATTTAGAGCACAGGTGATATCCTTATCGGCTCTGCCCACCTCTGATAGCGAGCCCAATGCCAACCTCCTCTGCCCGGTCCGGGCGCTGAGAGCGTACATTACACGCGCTGCCACGTTCAGACGGTCTGAGCAGCTGTTTGTGGCGTTTGGGGGACGCACAAAAGGCTTGGCCGCTTCTAAACAAACACTATCCAGATGGATAGTAGACGCGCTATCGCCTCCGCCTATGCGGCTAAAAATCTGCCTTGCCCGCTCGGCGTCAGGGCTCACTCCACTCGAGGCATGGCCTCCTCGTGGGCTTGGTCCTGTGGTATTTCTATTCATGATATCTGTGTGGCCGCGGGCTGGGCTTCCCCGTCCACCTTTATCAGATTTTATAACTTGGAAGTACCGGCCTTACAGGCTAAATTACTAGCGGTCTAACCCGCCGCAGCGTCTCAGCCACGCTTTATGGGGAATCCTTCAACCGGCTAGCCCCTTGATCTTCCCCTCCATTCTATGGAAACTTCCTATACTATGGCCCGCTATGCCGGCCGCCTCTTAGGCTTCATATTCTCACATAAACGGCGTCTGCCCTTTATTATTATTCTCCACTATTGCTCCCTCCACCCTCCCGGGGATGCTTGTGGTGACTGACCGGGCACGGCGTTGACCAGGGGTTCCCGTAGCGTAAGCTAGCTTACGCAATACGAGAGAACCTCTCGTAAGAGAACGGAATCGGTTACCTAACGTAACCTCGGTTCTCTCTAGATGAGGGAACGAGTATTGCGTTCCCGGCCGTGCCCGCTCTAACAGCGATTCGCTTCATCACTATAAATCGTTGTTCCAAACCACGGAGAGTGCTTATATACACTCAAGCCACGCCCCTTTCGGCGGGCTTTGACGTAATAAGCGAGCGTCGTCCGCTCATTGGGCGCGGGTTCAGCGCGCTCTCCGATTGGTTTGAGCACTTCCCAGAAACGAACCAATGAGCCTGCTAGTTAGCCCGCTCTAGGTCCTGCACCTGAGAAGTGCGTTGACAATGATTACAAATTATAAAAATTTTTGGCTTCAATTGTTCGGCAAAGAAGAATCTTTCCCGTAGCGTAAGCTAGCTTACGCAATACTCGTTCCCTCATCTAGAGAGAACCGAGGTTACGTTAGGTAACCGATTCGTTTTCCCTCTACATGCTACCTTTAGACTCAATATTCAAGAAACACAACATAAATGATCACTGTTACACTGACCACCTCCAACTATATCTTCCAATCCAACCAGAAAATTACTTTTCATTAGATAATCTCTTGAAATGCCTCTTGAAGTCAAATAAAATAAAACTGAAGTGCTTCTATTGGGTCCTGCTGCTATAACTCCATTAAACCACAGCTAGGTTCCTTGAAAGACCTTGAAATTTTGATTCATGCACTAATGTCCTCTCAATTGGACTACTGTAACTCTCTTCAACGCCAATCCAAACACCGACTACAACAGAGAGTTGTAGTAACTCAGTTACAAATGGTTCAGAATTTCAGAAGCAAGATTGTTAACAGGAACTAAGAAAAGGGATCATATCTCCCCTTCTTGCCTCATTGCATTGGCTACCAATTAGAATTGACTTTAAGATTTTTTTTTTGCATACAGTTGGCCCCGGATTATATTTGTGATCTTATTATGCCATACACAGCCTTCAGGTCACTATGATCTTGTGATCTTGTTACTTTTATCTGTCCCTCGTTCTTCTCGTTGTAAATCAAAAGTTGATGGAGCTTTCTCTGTAGTCGCCCCAAAGCTCTGGAACGGTTTACCTTTGAACATCAGGGCCTCTCCATCACTTGTTGCTTTTAAATCCAGTTTAAAGACCTATTTTTACTCTCTTGCGTTAAAGTGATGTTGTGTTTATTTTAAATTAGATAGTTGCTTTTCTAAGTTATATATATCATTGAATGATTTGATACTTGATTTTTATCTCCCTTTTTTCTACTCATTTTCTCTTTATTTTATTGTATTTTTATTGTATTTTATTTTATTGTATTTTTATTGATTTATTTGATTGCACTGTGAAACTTGACCTTAGTTTCACAAGGAGCTCAATAGAATACACAGGCTTAGTGCATTCTGTTTAAAAGCTTAAAGCTTGAATTTATATTTATATAGAAGTCTATTCTTGTAATGCTTACAACAGACCTGATTTTACTCAATGTTATGTTTTAAATGCTGGTGTTTTTTAGTCCAGTTTTTCCTGAGTTATTTGTGCTGGTCACCGGGTTTTTACTGCTCTTTTTATGATATAAATTTGAGCACTGACTATGGAATACATTTCTTTTTGGGTCCATTTAACTTAATGAAATATACCTACCCACATAATTTGTGAGAGAATACAGGTTCACTTGAAATCTCTCTCAAGATAAAAGACTTGTCCCTTTCAAGACTTGCTTGGTATGACAGTAAAAAGAAATTGCATTTTGGACGCCATGGCAACAACTAAACCTAACACAGACAACATGTTCTTAATCAGACTGACATCACAACATTGAATCATTGTAAAGTATATGCCCCAAAATTTCATCTGATTACAGATCACAGCCATTAAATGACTCAATCCCTTGCAGCCTCTTCTTTAAATTACCTGAAGGAACTCATTGAACAGGTTCTCAAAAGTCATATTTGTTTGAAAAAAAAATGTTTGTTTAATTATGGCACATAATTCGTTCCATAGTATTCATGGCGTGGTCTTATGCTGCATTCACGTGCTATGGAAAATAGGATATGACGACTCTTGCGTTGCTCTTGTCATTTTGAAAAGTTCAAAGGTTATCTCATCTCGGCAACTCATACATCTAAATATTCTACGAGTTGCCTAGTGGAAAATACCACATGAGGAGGTGTTCATGTGCATTTTCACATCAACGGCTCCTTTAATAAAAAGTTTTTTTTAAAACAAAAATAATTTAAAATAAGAAATTAATAATAATAAAAAGTTTGTAAAAAATGATTTGCCATGCATCCAGAATTTTCAGTTTCGTCCCAGAATTTTCACTTTGTTATTTACATTTATTCATTTAGCTGACGTTTTTATCCAAAGCGATTTACAATTGCTATATATGTCAATGTCAGAGGTCGCACGCCTCTGGTGCAACTAAGGGTCAAGTGTCTTGCACAGGGACACATTGGTGTCTCACAGTAGATTCGAACCCGGGTCTCTCACACCAAAGGGATGTGTCTTAACCATCACCACCCCTCAAGTCAAGTCAAAGTCAAATCAAGTCAAATCCAGATTAAGATTTAAAATTCAAGAATTCAAAATTAAGAATTTTTACATAAATTTGCTGCATGTTATATTTATTGAGTTGCTTTTTCAGATGGACACAATGTCTGGAACTGAAACAACTCTTGTACCACTTCTGGCCACAGTACCTCTTGCAGTCTGGGCATGTGCCACACAGGATTCCAAACCCACGACCAGAATGGTTAGGCATTCATGGCATGTGGTTTAGCAGCTTGTACCACTCAGAGAACAAAACTGCAGAGGAAAGGCTTCAATGTAAGCCAGATTAACATGCTAAGCTAATGCTAATGTAACTTGCAGTATGTTTAGCCTGATAGCAGAAGAGCCACATCAGAAAAATTGGCATAGCATACCAAACAATTATTATTCTAAGCTAACTAGCATAAGCTTACAAATACAGGCAACGTTGATTTTGGAGACGAATAGCCTATCTCGGGAATGTTAGCGAATATCAAACATCCGTTGCCGTTCAGTCATTTATTTGCGGGTCGGTCCAAAGATCATCTGACATAATTCTAGGCAAAATTTAGCAAGATTTGAAGAAGTAACGAAAAACTGATTTTCATTTGCTTCAATAGAGTGCCGAAGTTACGGCGTCAATCTGTAGGCCAAGATGCGGAAGTGATTTAGCATTTTAGCACTCCCCGTTCCCTCGCTCTAAAGTTTATGGGATTTTTGAATGGGTTTTAGCTAAATCGCCTGAAATAAGGTCAGTGGTGAACAAAGCCTCTAAATATTTTCACGTTTTGATCTATGACAGAACACACAGTTATAACCAGATTGTGTTTTTTTTAAACTTCATTGTGTCTGCTTGTGTTTTTTAAAAACTTTATATAGGCTTCAAAATGTCTTAATTTTGGATCAAATTGAAAAATTATATTGATAGACAAAACGTGTAAGGGTCACAACACAGATCTTATTTTTTGCGATTTTCCAAAAGTCTATGGGAAAAAATGCATTGCTTTTCGATCGGGGAACCCATGCTCCGCTAGCTTCCAAGTTGTCCTACAAAGTGACATCATCACTTCGGCACTCTATGTTGTGGACAGTTATATCTTTGGAAAATGATAAATGAGATTATTGTCGGAATCAGCATAAACCAAGGAATATAATGACATAAAACAATAAAATTTCGAACAATGTTTTCAAAGGTTTTGATAAGTGTACGTATTTGTACAAGTCCTTGTAACTCTGGAACACTAGGTGACGCGCCTCCTGTACCTTCAGGACATGATGTTGATGATCCCTACCAAATTTTGTGAAGATTTGTCAAACAGGTTTTATTCACTATTTATATAAACAATATGGGTCAAAATGTGTCAAATGCTAATTTTCATTTTTATGCTGATGATAATGTCACTATATTGCTGTGCGTCAACTCTTGTACAAGCAATCGAATATTTGCAAAATGCGTTTATCTAAGTCCAAAATACAAATGTAGCTGAATGGAGATAAGACCAAACTTATGTTGTTTACCAAATCCAGGACCAGGCCACAAAGCATCCCTCCGGTTGTCACTCTGGGGGGAAGTGAAATGGAGGTTGTTAACTTTAAGTACCTGGGTCTTTTGATTGATGATTCCCTGACTTTTAAACCACATGTGATGTACCTGGTGAAATGCTGAGGCTAAAACTGGGTTTTTTTTTTGAAAAAAGTTTTATGTAAAAAAAAACTAAACTTGTGCCCACCACCTTTTTTATCTGTTCTGGACTATAGGGATCTTTGCATACCTCTGCACATAATCTTCATATGATTGACACAGCTTACCATGCTTCCTTGAGGTTCACTACAAATTGTAAAGTTCTGACTCACCACTGTGAGTCACTCTCGGGTTGGAAGGCCTCCTCTAGTCACTAAAGGCTAAGTCATTGGTACACTTTCATACAGTATATAAGGCAATTATTGGTCCGCTGCCAAGCTATCTATGGTCATCATGTCATACAGAAAAGTAATGGGCGACAATCGTTGCGTTCTCGGGACTTCTTTATGCTCTCTCTGCCAAAGGCCCATACAGAAACGGGAAAGAAGGCATTTCTGTATTCAACACCTTTATCGAGGAATACTTTGCAAAAGGACCTGAAACTCATTGAATTAATCTCGCAAAATCCAAAATGAAAGATTTAGAGGCAGATGCCTTTATATGTAAATACTCTTAGACTGTAAAACATATTTAAAATGATTATATGAAATAGTTCGTTTTAATCTTCTGTGTTATTTGCTTGTACCAATGTGTTTTGTACTGCTGACTGTCTTGGCCAGGTCACTCTTGCAAAAGAGGTTCTTAATCTCAATGGGACTGTTCTGTTAAAATAAAGGTATAATAATAATTTAAAAATCTGTATCCACAGATTTGGCATGACACAAGGAATCCATAGATACCGTATTTCGACAAACTGTTTAAAAGTTATTGGCCAAAATAGCCATTTTTCATATCTCATGACCCATAGGTGGCACTGTTCCCAACTTTGGCATGAACCCTCAGATCATGGTTCCGATTAAGCATTCCAATTTTCAAAAAACAATTTTCTAAACCAATTTTGGGTCGACCTTGTTAAGTTTGCAACATAACTTTTTTTTCACCGGTACTGTATGTCACGACACAACGCATTCTCATCCTTTATCGTCACATAGAACACTATATGACAAAACGGCGCTATACTACGCACATGGCATCCGTTATTGGTAATATAACACACGCTGTGATGGTTAGGTTTAGGTGTGGGGTAGGGTAGGGTAGGGTAGTCTCATATTACGCTAAAGGATTTATTGGATTTATTACGCCTTGGGTTCATGTGTTATAGTAACGATAAAGGGTGCCATGTGCGTAGTATAGCGCCGTTTTTTCATATAGCGTTCTATATGACGATAAAGGATGAGAACGGGCTCCATGACATTCTGTTCAGTCATTTCTCTGCAGCTCAGTCAAAAGATAATTTGAGGAAATGTTTGGACAAAATTGGACAAATTTTGAAGGAGGAGCAGCAAAAAGACTGAAAATTGTACAACACTACAAGTGTGCCAAATTTCATCATTTTCCTATGTTCCGTTGATAGGGCTGCCATTGAGTCCTAAAATAAAAAAGATAACTAACAGATACAATAGGGGCTATCCCCTTTGGGGCTTGGACTCTAGCAGCACATCCTTATTGGGATGTGAATTCTGGACAGTACAATGTATTAATTTAGTGATTATGGTTTACTAGCACCTAAGAATGTCTTAGAAAGTGTCTTTCTCCTGCTCTGTCCCTTACAGCTGTGCTCTCATTGGCTGGAATCTGTGTCTACATGGCGCACTCTGCGGCCGCCTTCAAAGAGGCTGTGGGTATCTCTGGCCACAAAACCCTGGAGGACATAGAGATTTACTTTGGCTGGTCTCTGGTTCTGGCCTCTGTTTCTTTTGTTGGACAACTCTGTACTGCCATGGCATTCCTACTTGCCTCAGCCAGAGTGAGCCAGCTGACCAATCAAGAAGAAGATGAATAATAATCTTAATGACATTAAACACTGAAAATAAATTCAATGTTTACATTTTCATATTTTTAAAGGGAAAAATTAAATTTTTATTTAAAGTTCCATCTCTGTACATTTCAAGGTCGTAATACAAGGTCAATATTTGAGGTTTGTGAACCCCTAGAAAAAGAAGAAGAAAAAATGTTTTTACATTGCTTTAACTCATCAAAATAAGTTCAGCAATTTTCATTTTTTAGTTATACAAGATTCATCTAATTTTTTGTCAGTTTAATGTAATCTAAGTTGAAATCTTCAAATTTGATTGTGCTATACTAAAATTAAAACATAATAAATTATTATTATGTTTTAGTTTGATCAATTTAGCATTGGAATTTCTGTCACAAACATAAAAAAAAACTCTCAGAGGAACCCCTACCATATAAAAATAAGTTGCTGCCTTACATTAAGGACAAAATTTAAATATCCTGAAGTAAATAATTAAGGGGGTTCAGCAGACAAAAAATAAATAAATAAATAAATAAAGGGAATCCTTGATGTATTATAAACACATTTTGTCGACCATTCCAACCGAATTTTTAAAGCTTGCATTTGCTTATTGCTTTTAAGTTAGTTATTAATGTTCATTTTGTATATTTAGTAGGCTATTCTTAAGTCTATCTGTCATTTTTTTTACAAATCACAATAAAAGATGAGTTTTGCCTCTTTACTTTGTCATTTTAAAGGGATTTGTGTATGTAGAATTTGTCCAGAGGATAAAAGTTCTAGCTGCACAGTCAGCATGATCCATTAATATTTTATATTAATATTTGTTTTATTTTCCGAGAGAGGTGATGCCCTCTGATTTAATTCATGCCATTTTATAGCAACACCCATGTTGATTTTTATGTAGAAGGCTTATTTTAAAAAAGCAGCCAGTAATTGCAAATACATTCCTTGTTAATTACTACCAATTTGCCAACATGACAATCAGACTTTGTTACATGGATCTATCTAGCAGCATAAATATTCACAGTTATAGAGGTATTATGTTCATACAAGACTAAAATCTTGAATCTCCTCAGATCAGGAAGTTAAAGCAGATGCCTCACTCTCTCCAGATGGCTGGATCTGTCCCTCACAGATTAGCTTGTTATAAAATCATTATGTAAATGGCAGACAGACACAAAGGTTTATGATACCATGGCATTATTTTGGAAATTACACTGCAATTTTCCAAAATACAACAGCCTTGCTGCTGTATTCTGATCTGACTGATTTCCACAATTACTGATTTAGGAGACTTATTGCATGGTTTCACAGACAAGCCTTGAAAACCAAGACTAAATGTAACTTGCAGTGGCATATCTTAAAATATGTCACTGCCATTGTCTTAAGATGCACACCAGTAATGCTTCTAAGGCACATTTAGAAAAGCTTAAATCCCCTAACTAAACTTAGACCTAATCCTGGCTTAATCTAAGCCCTGTCTGTGAAACCAAGCCTATGTTTGATATTTAATGCTTACTATCAGGGCTGGAGGTTTCTTACTACAGTGGTTTCATCAAATATTTTGATCTCAGTGATCTGAGAGGTGGGAAGTATTGATTTTGGGCTTGTTTGAGATGGATTGGAAATAATACAAAAATAAACAATCCCAATGAATGTAAAAACCAAAAGATTATGTCTTGAGCTTAAATCTCACATGTAAATATTTATGTTGATGTACTTAAACAATGTACATGCTTAGTGTATTGTAAGACAGTAAGACATTGAAAATGTAAACTGATGATTTGACAGGCTGGAATTACTAAAAGGATTTATAATCATTTGTTAACAGAATAAAACAGTACTATAAATACAAAATCAGAAATTGATTTTATATTATATTATTCTTATATTATGATTACTAATATATGTAAAACATCCTTTTGCTTAGAAGTGTATCTTTAGTGTTAGACTTGTACTTTGAAGAGTTTCAATAAATGCCATGAAATCATTGAAAAAAAAACAACAACACCAATACCACCACCAACAACAAAAGTATCTTAACGCGGCCAGGCGTTGTTTTGACGACAATCCAATGAGCAGAAATATCAGGTCAAGCTTAAAATGTAATGCTATTTCAGAGCAGAACTAATGCTCCAATTCAAGTAGCTTCCCTCAGAATATTATAAGGGCTAGATTTCTGAGGTTGACCTTGAAATAATTTCCTCTCCTGTGGAGTCTTTCAACCTTGAATACAGCTGCTTTGATTGTATTCATAGATGAGAAACGTCACATTTTTTCTTTCTTTTTTTTTTCTGAGGCCTTTTCTACTAGGCTACATTGTGCGATCTTTGTCTCTCTCTGCTGGTGGACAGACGTAAGTGTCTTGAATTTTATAATTATTCCAACGATTTTTTAATGTTTTTGAAAGAAGTCTCTTCTCTTATGCTCACAAAGGCTGCATTCATTTAATGAAAAATATAGTAAAAGAGTAATATTGTGAAATATCATTACAATTTAAAATAGTTGTTTTCTATTTGAATATATTTTAAAGGAGCCGTATGCAAGATTGTGGCCAAAACTGCTACTTTACTCACTTTAGAGCGTAAAAGTATGCAAATAGAAAACAGGTATTTTTATTTGTAACAGTATTTCACAATATGCTGTATTTGTTGCCCCATTGACTTCCATAGTAGCCTATGAAGAAGAAAAAATAAGTCTGCGGTTTGGTTACTGACATTCTTAAAAATATCATCGTTCGTGTTCTGCAGAAGAAATTAATTAATTCAGGTTTGGAACAACTTGTGTGAGAAAATGACATAATTTTCATTGCTAGGTGAGTGAACTATCTGTTTAAAGTTAGCCTACTAAAGTTCTTCAGTCAAGAGCAGTGAGGGATTTCTTTGTTTTTTGTTTGCTGATCAGTGAAAACAGACAGCAGCAGGAATATTAGGCTACTGTCACATAATGCATTGATCCAACACACCAGTACTGTACACATGCTTTGTCTGTCTCGACTGTTTACGTTCACTTAAAACATAATGTTCAGAATATAACCAGAGTATTTGCCAAGACAGGCATATTGACAATGTTTGTGTGAATTTGTCTGTTCAAGCGCAAGACTCAAAAGCAAGCTCAATTTAATATTCGCACACTGTCTGTGCCCAGACAAAACTTCGAATTTATGCTGTGAAAACGACGATTTTAACATGACGTCTATGGATATTTGCTCCCTTTTGGGACCGGCCTCTAGCGAATTTGAGATGTATTGGAGTTTATCGCACTTCCGGGTAGGCTTCATCTTTCAGATTAGAATATTGCCGCTTGGTTAAACAAGATATATGGTGAATGCCTAATTTTATGATAAGGGTATGATTAATGAATAAAATTGTTTTGCTTTGGCTCTGGTTGACACTGTGGATGAATATAGTTATCCTACTGCTCATCACTCATGAATAGACACAGTAAATGCCAGAGTAAATGTCATTGGCCAAGTAAGGGCTGCATGTAAACCTCACTCCCCTGATCTCAAAATTGTGTTTCGAGAACACCCAAAATGTCTGGGATTCAGCTTTTGCGTTCGACAGTCGCCATTCATTATGTTGACTGAGGGCCGCGGGAGAACGGCGCAAGGCCAGTGGCTTAATTACTGATGAGTGACACCTATGAGACGTACTGGTCTCGTATCTCTCACGGAGGAGCGGGAATTTTCTTAGCAATGTTAAAACGCACATCAACCGATCACATATTTAGCATTCATGTAAACACTACATTCTGATTCACCAACTGGAATGAATTGATTTAGATTGAAACAAAAGCATGTAAACAATGAATGTCGACTGCAGAAAGCAAAAGCTGTATCCTGGACATTGACGGTCGTACATGTCCGGGAAAAGGGGATCGTAACCCCTACTACTCAGCTTTCTCCACAGAACAAGAGCCTGTTAGCTTAGTGCCAAAAAAAATAAAAAAAAAAATGGCTGCCACTATGTGTACATTTCTGTGAGTGAGAGCCCACCCTCTATTGGCGGGTTGAGAACTGAATGTGGTCTTTAGCCTCTGGCCAAAAAATCCTCTGATGATGCAAAATGAGGAATTTTGTGTCTTTGGAGGATTTTTTCCAGACAAAAAAGTAAATGCACATTGTTTAAAGATGTTTGAAAAAATGTTTACAGTACAATGAGACAAACCAATTTTTAAAACAATTGTAGGATACTTTTTTATGATAATTACTGTCACAGTGTTTGTGTCACAATTCCTTACTTGGAGGATAAATAAGTAAGCAAGCAAGTAAATAAATAATATCAGCAGTTGAGGGGAACAAATGTTTGAATTATATTACAAATTAATTTGTTGTAATTATTGCAGTGTAAGGAAAGGATTCCTGCCAAAAAATAAAATCACAACACACTGCTTTTCGCATTAAAATCCACCTGGTGGCGGCTCAGGCCTTACCCAACACAACAGCGCGTGCATCACATCAGCCTTCCCCGGTTGTCTCTCTTACTGCGGCAGACCCTTGCCTCACAGTAAACCCCAGAGTAGGCTATGACTGCATATAAAGCAGACTGAAAGACAGTCGCTTTGAGAGATGCGTATTTAGCACGCTCCAAGCAAAACCTCTAGCGGCCAAGCTGCAGTCGTAAAAATATATATAAAAAGTGCGCGAGGTCTGCGCGCGAGGGCCAGAAGCAGCCGTACTTCACACTGGCATCAATTACGGCGAGCAGTTTGCAAATAAACAAAGCTGCTGCCTCTCATAAATTCGGTGCGTAATTACGCACTGCAGATGCATGCGGGGAGGCGATGAGATGCAGGCAGACGTTATTTATCCCATGAAGTCGCTGGTGCTGCAGACAAGATGGAGCTGATCAAATATTAAAGAGCAGCATATGGAAGTGCTGGGTGAGAGGAGGCCAACAGCAAGGTAGGAAGAGTGGAAAGGGAGAGAGAGAGAGAAGGAGTGGGTGTGAGACAGATCGGGAGGGAGAATAAGGGAAGGAGTGGGTGTGCGTGAGATGGAGAGATGGAGGGAAGACTGCGCGTGAGGGAGTTAATGAGACAGAGAGGAGGAAAAAAGAGGCTAGATCGCTTGCCATGTCAAACCTCAGTCGACCTAAATGTCAACGGTATGGAGATGGGGCTTGTGAAGTACATACACTATTTGGGCAAAGGAGCCTGGAACTGATGGGATTGAGGCTGGGGAGCAGGAGGAGAAGGAGGAGGAGGGAGCGCCTCTCATTTTCCTCATATTGGCATTACGAAGCATCACTTCTGTGTTAATGCTTCTATGACACTGCTGCTTATAACATATGCCTACGTCACACTGCGCTGCTTTTCCATTGTTTCTATACACATGCGCGTCTGTTACAACGCGTCTGTTGTGCTATATAAATGTGCGTTTCTGTTGCAACATTGCGCGGCGCTCAAGTTAAAATAAGTAGGCTAAACTTAAACAACAACGCGTATTTATTTTTTCTTTTATTTCACTTTCCTGCGTCTCTCTTTAAGTGGAGAATATTGGAGATTCTTCAACACTTGCAGTTTTTAACAGTCATTCTCTATAGTATATGACCGGCAGGTGGAGGAAGAACATCGAGAATGCACGAGCGTTTGCAGCTCTCAGCTTGGCTATGTGAAACAAGAGTGAGAGGGATCGAAGAGAAGAGCTAGTAAAACAAAAATAAATTACAATAGTGGTAATAAACTCTTTTCATACAAACTCACACCACTACACTATTGATAATAAAACCAATCAGCGTTTCATCTCACACTGGTAATATTTCACGAGAGGGGATTTATGGGATATTGAGCCATTGAATTGTGTAGAACATGTGTTCCTGTAAAAACATAAGAATTATATTATATTGTGCTGCTAAAAGCATCCTGAGTGATGCACATGGAGCTAAGCTGCTTTTTTATTGAAAGAGAAACGCACACACACAAAGGAAAATGTACTATAAAAAAAAATTGTAAATGTCTTGCTTCCGTAAAGAAATGTTTAAGAAGGTGGGTTGGTAAGAGGAAAGGGCGAAAGAAAGACTCAGTAAAAACAGTATTTTCTCGAATGTCTGCATATTATCAGACCATGATAATCAGATTTTCCATGCTCATGTATTCCATGCATTCAACAATGGAATCTCTGCTCACATTCTGAACTGCACAAATCAGATGCAAATCTCATGCATGAGATTTTATTAGACATGTGAGGACCATGATTTGTAACTAAATGTGCCAAAACAAAGAAGCAAAGGGATTTCATGAAGGTCTTGAGGGCTGTGTTCTAAAAAGTAGCCCACTAAAAGGCCACACAACTTTGCATGTGAATAATTGACTACAATGTTTAAACCAAACCAGCCCAGTGCCCTTGGAAACATGTGAACAGATGTTCTTGAACTCTACACATAAAATGAGTGACAGCAGAAATAAAATGACGACTATTGAATATACGCTGAAATCAAACTAGTAAACTGTATTTAAATGAAGTACCTTTATTTAATGGAGTAATGCCAGAATCTATTTAATTTAATTTTAATGAAAGGTCTACAGCATTTTCAATTTCGTCAAGAATACTGAAAAATGGCAGCTAGATATTAAAGTTTAATATTGCAGCTTTAATGTAATTATATACATACCACCATCAATAACAGGCTAGCTGACGCTACTTGACATATTAGAAGCCACTTCACTTCCATCAGCTCCTAAGGCACTGTTACATAACCCTGTAATAGCGATGGTTCATAGAAGACTTGTAGATGTAAATATGCATACCGCAGAGACGTGATTAAATATATGGTTCTTCAGAGGGAGGTTCATTCTTACTATCAGAGGCCCTGTAGTATACACTGAGTCATTCTTCATAATGCTTGTGTTTACAGTAAGAGCAGTTCCCATGTGTGCACATTTGGACTATCAACACTGCAAACTGAGCATACAAACAGTTTGAATAAAAACATAGCACCTCTTTTTGCTAATGCAATTATATCCATATGCCATTCCTAGTGCAGCTTTATACTGCAGATGTTCAAAATGTCTGAAGGCTCTTTTTGGAGAAGATACGAGTCACGACTCTCTTTGGTGTTTCAGCTAATCCTTTATCACTTCAGCTTTATAAAGATAAACTTGTTTCCGCCACCACAGGCATTTGCCAATTTAATAACCAATATTATGCTTTTGACCTAATGCCATTTTTTGTTTCCCAATATGGATACGTTCAATCATTTGATGCAAAGAGAATAGATATTTCTTCATCATAGCTCAGGCGCTCTGTGAAAACAATAAGACTCCTGCTATATTGTGAATAGCGATCGTCCCATCATAACCATGGGCTATAACAGTTAAGAAAACACATCAAACTAATATCTAATTTTTTTTTTTTTTAAATTAAACAACAGACATTCAAATTGTAGTAATTTCAATATGTAAAACATGCAGATATTTTAATAAATTAAATGGACTTTAAAAAAATAGAATATTAAATGGATATTAATTTTATACGGTTATTAATTTAATATATTAAATGGATATTAAAAAACAAAACAAAAAAACACCATAGTTTTCATAAAATGTAATAATAAAAAAATACTATTACAGCAATGATGCATGTAACTAATCAACATTTAATCAACATTTAATGACAGTAAAGGCTTTTTCATTGTTACAATTTTTAAACATTTTTAAAAAAGTTTCTTATTATCAATTTTAAAAGATTTGTTTTATGATTCTTTGATGAATACATTTCATCACTGCCTTTCAAAACTGATAAGAAGAAATTATTCCTGAGCACTAAATCAATAATGATTTCTGAATGATCATGTGATACTCAATAATAAATGATAAAGTATATTTTAAAATATATTAAATAGACTGTATTAATATTTAACAATATTACAAATAAATTGATCAAATAAATGCAGCCTATATGTGAGCACAAAATATTTTTTGTATGGTAAGGTATGTTTCATCACACTCCAAGTGTTTGATCATGTTGAAGGGCATACACAAATATTGACAAGCAAAGTAAACTGCCTTGCTTAGCATATATGGGGCATGAATTTGTATTTTATCATGCATGAGAAGAACGCTATATTAACGACCAGAACTAGGATTACCCTTTTTCACGAGTGCATTCAAATGGCAAGAGAAAGCTAAAAGATAGTGTGCTTCAGCAGTTGAACTGTCTGTTTGATGTCTTCTCACACCGAGTGATGCACATTAATGTTTGCATACATCACACTCACATCAGCTCTTTCTGCAGAGTGCCGATGTCAGCGCAGGAATGCTGACAAACGCCACTGCACGTCATCTCACGTGAGCTGCACAACACTCCAAGAGCCCGACTAAAACTCAATCTAGCACACACAAAATCTCTGGCCTTTTGAAATTGAAAACGGCAGGTCGCGTCACGCCGTTGGTGAATTCCACAAGGCTCCAGATGAATGAAAAAAAGACCCAGGCATCTCAACATAGCTCTCATTTGCATTACGGGTCTGATGAGTCATTTGGAGACTCCGTATAAAGAGAGGGCTGCGGGAGGAAGAGGAGGAGGGCGAAGAGCTTCCCTCAGAGGCATGCAGTCGAGGCAAGGGTTCCCCTGCAGCAGTGTTTAGAGGTCTGGTGCCTAATCTCTGATGAAATGTCTATTATCAGAGACTCTGCGGGAGAAAGTGGAGCAGAACAGATATGATGGAGAGGCGATTAGCTTCTGCCCTGCTGCCTCCTGCTTCCCTCCAGCTCACTCATTCATTCATTCATAATGTGCACCTCCTGTATCAGCCTGTGTCACGAGCGCAGAGAAAGTTTGCATGAAATCCAGCCGACTGGTGACAATTTAAGTGTGAGTGTCTGATAAAGCTCACACAGGCAAGAGGCTGCTAGGTGCAGTGCACAAATCTTAGATATGACAGTAACTCGTGCGGTCGCGCTCGTGACGAATGGCTTCAGAGACGCATTTGTAAACTGCATGAGGTTGACAGTTTTTGTAATAATGTGGGTCGTGGCGTATGGCCTTTTCCTTTGGGAGCCAAGTCCTGCTTGTCTCTTTAATGAACTCGTATAACGAGATTTAAAATATATCCTTGTAGCCTATAACATTTAAAAACTGTGGTCAGGATCCACTAGAGGCCCTCAAGATGTCTTAAGGCCTGTTCATAAAAACGATAACTAGCATTCACGCCAATGTATGATAATGTTCTGTTTATTACAAGCAGATGTTGCATTTATGTCATCTGCCACTTGGGCTTCTTCATTTAGGGGTTACAATTATTTCCCCCAGGAAAACCAATGAAATATATTTTTGTTCAATAATATTTTTTTATTATTATTTAGAATTTTTAAAGATTTTTAGGATACTTTGCATTAATAATATAATTTTTATGAGCTATTTTTCCCATGAGAATAAATTTATATATATATATATATATATATATATATATATAAAAATAATTTTCAATAAATGCAACATTTCACATAAAAATAGAATACAGGTCTAAAAAAATAAACAATAAATAAAGTAAGAAGATATCTAGTGACTTTAAAAATATATCAATGTGCGAAATGTCCTGTAGGCTGCTTACAGCTTCCTATATAAATACATCGAATTAAATACTTAAATACTTTTTGATTCACACTTCTGATTTATATAAATATAATGTTGAATTTTAACAATTAACATTGTTGTGGACCGTTTTGGAGTCAAAAACTATGGGGTTTTTATAGTCTTAGTTAGTTATAGTCCAGCCTGGGGTGCGTTTTCCCATACAACGACGTAGTTCGCTGATTCACTACCATAGTACAATGCATCGTTGGACAAATCAACTAGCTAGTCATGACTGTTTCCCGAAACCCACTGTCGCAAAGTATCGTTCAACCACGTTGGTTTCGCATGTGGTGGAGTAATAATACTTTTAATGAAACAGTTTGAGATCCAATTAACGTAATTAAAATTTGTTTTATATAAATTACAGACATGTCATCTGAGGACTATTTCTAATTGTTCTCAGTTATTTTGCTTTATTACCAGACTCAATATTTGGCTCGTTCTTACATAGTTGAGCACGTTCGCACGTGTGCACTCTTCAAACACGTTACTTCAAATCTTTTGACAAACTAAATGACGTAAATACCATTTGTATGTATTCTAGATAAAAGGCACCGGTTGTACTGTATGTCAGCTTGCTTATTTGGCTCAAGATAAGGATTTATTACGTCCAAATGTCATGCAATATAGAAACGATGCCTTTAACCACAGGTCGAGAGCTGTCGTTGAAACCACACAACTTTGCGATACTGTTTGCGAATGTTCGTTGAAACGATGGTTTCGGGAAATACCGAATCGTTGAACTATGCGGATAACGACGGAACTTGCGACAATAGTTGGCTAACGATGCTTTCGGGAAACGCACCCTGGTCTGTTGACTGGTTATTGAGCAATTTTGGGCACTTTTCAGTTTGGAAGACCAGGTTAAAGGGTTAGTTCACCCAAAAATTAAAATCATGTCATTAATGACTCACCCTCATGTCATTCCAAGACCGTAAAGACCTCTGTTCATCTTCAGAACAGTTTAAGATATTTTAAATTTAGTCCGAGAGCTTTCTGTCCCTCCATTGAAAACGTATACGGTATAACGCAGATTGACAACAGCACCGGAAGAGTATACAATGCAGAATAAAGTCGTAGTTTTTGTTATTTTTGGACCAAAGAGTATTTTCGATAACCTGGCCCTAGCCAGATGAATGTCGTTCCGCTTAGCTCCGCCTAGCTTCACTCACATCCATCTGGAACCTCTTCCATTGAGAGTGATTTCTCCAACCAACTTTATGGTTTAGCCAATCAGGACGCAGGGTGGGAGTTTCATAGATGTGACGTAGTGACAAAGTGACTGATGATTGTTCAGAAAGCGGTTCCTCTTCTGCTTTATTGCCATCCTCTAAAATTTGCCAGAGCATCTTCGAGTCTGCCGATCAAGCGAACGCACCGACTGCATATCCGACATGATCTTACCTGAACTTGTAACAATGTTAAACCGAGTTCTGTAATTCGTTCATCTAAAGAGGGCTTGTAGTCGTTCGTCGGCTGTTCTGTTTTGTTTTTTCCTGCGTCGCTCTCATCAGCGTCACGGGTTGGCTTCGGTGTGAGTGGTTGAAATTGCACGTCGATAAAGATGACAGACAAGTGGCTTATCCAATCATATGCAAGGATTTTGATAAGGCCCAGCCTTCTGAAACGCCATTTCAATGGATCGGTTCCAGATGGATGAGTGGAGCTAGGCGGAGCGAAATTCATCTGGCTAGGGCCAAGTTATATTTTCGATGCTTCAAAACATTCTAACTAACTAGTTCTGTTGTCAATCCACGTTATACCGTTCATACATTTTCAATGGAGGGACAGAAAGCTCTCGGACTAAATCTAAAATATCTTAAACCGTGTTCCGATGATGATCGGAGGGCTTGGGACGACATGAGGGTGAGTCACTGATCAACTAACCCTTTAAGAATAGGCTGGTGGACCAGTTTAAACCAGGCAGCTATAGGACCACCAAACCATTGTAGACGTCTGAATTCTAGTACAATCTTACATAGAATCCAAAGCGTTTGAACCCTAGTGACAACTGTGATTTGTAAGTCTCCAGTGTTATGAGAGAGCGACGGAGAGAAAGCCAGCGTCCACTCGCTCCAATCTGCATGATAATCAATCCAGACTCATTCAGCCAATCAGACTGAGCAAAGAGACCCAAATTACTTCATTTAATACGTGATTTAATTCAGAAACATAAATCATCACATTACTGACAGCTCTCATAGAGCCGTTGGGAAGGGGACAGAGCGGCGAGCCGAGCGAGAGAGACTGAATTAAAACCTTCAGACCTCCTTTACCTCTCCCTGTAGACGCGGCAACATAATCTGAAGAGAATGTACATTTTTCATAATAGAATTAATAACCGATTTTAAATTATGTCCCAGACTCGTGACCCAAGATACGTTAATTATTGATCACCCATTTCTGTGAAGAGGTGTTGTAATTACCTAGCATAATGTGACTCCTTCATCACATTTAAACATTTATATTGCTTATCTTTCCAAGGAACCCCTGGCTAAGTTTTTCCAATTACACTGATCAAATCGAGAATGTGGGGGTAATTCTTCTTTCTTCAATTAGAACTATCTGTAGTATACATAATTTATAAAATTCCGTCATACCTTGGCGAAATGAGAGAAAGATAATGAATATCTGCTACTTACAGTTACGAGGGGCAGACAGGTTCAGGTTTGATGATGACGAGAGGGCCTCATCATTCTCCAAAGTAATGTTCTCCATAGCATGTTCAGAATATTGTCATTTGTAGGGCCGTTTTGCAAATGATGTTCCTCAGAAGAACTTTTGTGACAAATCTACAGCCATTTGTGATTTTGCTCCACTTTAACTTTGACTGCACTCTAAAATAAGCCCATATTGTGGGTCTTTGGTAGAAATATCTGCAGTCCGGAGACGTCTCATAACCCTGAAAGTGTCGGGGATAACCTAATCAGACCGCAAGAATCCGATCTCGGTTCTTCTCTAGGCCGTATAGATGACCACCTCAGACCCGGAAGCATCAATTCCTTTTAACCTCCTCGGATATGATCATTTCCCCTTCGCCTTGAGCTCTTCGATGCAATTTTAGGCAATGAAATCGGATCAGGAGGCCAATCGCACTCCATCATCTGAATATGAGATCCACCCGGCACCGTGCAAAGAAAGTCCGAGACAAATTCCCGTTATCTTGAGAAACTTTATTGATGGTTATTGTTATGCAGATCATAGTGCATGCACATACAATGACAAGGAGAAAGCCTGTCCACAACACGTACTTAAAGCAGAAAGAGCAGAATCACAGCAGTGGGTAAGATATTTTTGCCAAGTTGTGTGATGTGACGCACACAGTACACAAGAGGATATTTGCAGCCGGATAAATTGAAGCTGCTCTTTTGTTTGTATTTAATGCAATCGAAACTTTTATAAATACAAAATAAAGAAAAATGAGATATGTGACAAACACCTCTAATTAGGTATACTTGTAAACAACATGAAGGGAAGTCTTCGCATATGCACAGCCAAGCTGCGACTCTTCAAGAACACCTCGACAGCTTGTTTGTGTAGCACTTGTAAATGACATAGTTATCATTATTCCTATTTACATATAGATATCTTTTTCACAAGTCATATATTTCTCAGTTTCTCGATAATCAAACAGTTTCAAAGTGTAAAGGCTGTGTTCTAGAAAATAATAGTACAAAGGATGTCACATTAAAAATGATATCAAAACGAAACACTTGGAAGCAGAGAACCGAAAGAAAACGGACAACGGAACGTCTCACAAGTGAGAAGTGGTGGTGGTGATGAAAAAATTGCAGGTTGTGTGTGTGTGCAAAATTGTACAGTTGACAAAAATACTATGATTATATCTACATAATGATTGCATTACTTGTAAAGTGTTGATATAAATCTGTGTATGATTCCATAAAAAATGAGACACCTTTCTCTAACAGTTGGTCTACCACACTAAATCTAAAACATTATACAGTTGTGTTTTTCGTATAAGAGAACATTTTCACTGCACAGATCAAATTTAATACACTGTTTATTTTTTCCCACTCTCATCTTGTACAAATAATCAGTTTCTTAACTTCTGAAAAAAAAACAAAGAAAGAAAGAAAAAAATATATATAACCGGCGCAACCGTCGCCTTCTTTTTTTCTTTTTCGTGTTTCGTCTCTCCCCGTATTATAAAAGTCAGCATTTATATCAATCGACGTACTGGAAGTACTGTAATATAAAAAGAACAACTCGTGGTAGGCCTAAACTAGCGAGGGTCGGACTTAAGGACTAGTAATAGTTAAACGGTAAAAGACTGTCATGATGAATTTTTGGGGAGTTTCTACGAGCTGCTATGTATAGTCTGAATATACACATTGAACACCCCAGGAACATAACCTTTGGCTTTGAGTAATGACTGATATAAGACAGCTTAAATAATCGATACCTCAGTGGTCTCTTTGACCGGCTCTGTGTCTTCTCTGCGCTCGGGGAACTTCACCGACTTTACTGGCAGTCCCCGGCCTTTAGGTCTTCCCACCACGCAGACGCCGTCTATCTACGCCTACCCACAACTCCCCGCGCACTCTTCCTCTACGGCACAGATCCCAGAAGCGAAAGAAACCAAAAGAAAGACGAAAGGCGATGTCAGACGAAAGCGTAAACCACTGGACGACTCTAGTCACTTACACTCTTACAAAATATGATAACCCCAAAGTGACTTGAATATTTATCATACATAACTCATTTACATGATAAAGCCCTAACAATTTGTATCTTCGTATTTTTTTTTCATCTTTTTAAAATCTAGCAGCTCTCTAGATCACCACAGAAACCTCTACAGCCAACAATCTATGTAATCTTTAGAAATTAAAAACCCACAATATTAAAATACACAGCACAAAATATCTGAGGTATAAGATGAAAAATATCCGTTTTTGTCTTCTCTCTCTTAAGAGATGCTAAAATGATGCACTACTGCATGTATTGCAATACCCAGGCCTCTGAATTACTCCTCCTTTACCCCCACAGGAAGATTCTCAATAGGTTTTGAAAGGTTTTTTTTTGTTTGTTTTTTTTTTTTTTTTTAGTATGGCGCGAAACGACTGTATCCACCTCGGTATATACTAGCCTGCAAAGAAGAAAGAACGAGACCCACATCATCGGCGTGGCTTCTGGTCTTGGCATCAGTCAAGGGAGCGAAAGCATTCTGGAAGAGAAGCCACGGGTTTGGACACGTTTAATTGACACCGCTCAGAGGGGACCTCTGCTAGCATTCAGGCTATTTACCGTACATACCCCCCGGACACAAACCAATCACGTTCCATCATGCAGCAAGCACACGACACACCTCATGCCAGAAGAGATGCATTTAGCTACTTAAAAACGTGAAAGGGGTAAAGAAAACATGAGTTAACAGAGCAAATAATAAAAAAGAGCAACATATGTAGAGTTTCATACGCTGCAAAATTATTTTCTTAAAGGGTTAAGTTCACCAAAAATGAAATTTCTGTTAATAATTACTCACCCTCATCCAAACCCATGAGACTTTTGTTCATCTTCAGAACACAAATAAAGACATTTTTTATGAAATCTGAGAGCTCTCTGATCCCACCTTAAACAGCACTTTAATTACCACTTTCAAGGGCCAGAAAGGTAGTAAAGACATAGTTAAAATAGTCCATGTGACTCCAGTAGTTCAACCTTGTGTTATAAAGCGTCGAGAATATTGTTGTGCGCAAACAAACAAACAAACAAACAAAAATTATGACTTTATTCAACAATTTCTTCTCTTCCGTGTCAGTATCTGACGCTGTTGACAGCAGTTTCCAGCTCAGTATTGGCTGGATCCTACATCAGTATCACACACATGCGTTGTGACGCTGCTCACGTGAGAGAAGAATTTGTTGAAAAAAGTCGTTATTTATTTATTTATTTTGCATACAAAGTATTTGCATCGCTCATAACATAATATTTGAACCACTAGAGCCATATGTACTTTTTTAACAATATCTTTACTACCTTTCTGAGCCTTGAAAGTTGCAATGACGTTGCTGTCTATGATAGGGATAAGCTCATGGATTTGATCAAAATTATCTTCATTTGTGTTTCGAAGATGAACACAGGTCTTACAGGTCTGGAACGACATGAGGGTGAACAATGAATGACAGACATTTCATTTTCTAACATTTTAACCTGTATTTTCGTCTTATCTTCAGGCAAAAAATTACCCAAAACAAAACTGTATAATATATATCTGAGAAACATTTTTATCTGAGTAAAAATATTTTTTAGGTGTGGTCACAAAGTTTTAGCAGTTTTGCATGCAAAAAAAAAAAAAGGAAATATTTTGGTAATAGTGTAGATGTATGTCAGAAGCGATATAGCCTCATTGCAAGTACTCCAACATAGGACGAACTGAGTTTAGCTTCCTTTCTAATCTTCACTATGCTATCCAATAAAGAGAAAAAAAACCCCGTCAAAAACCAGAAACTCAAAGATAATGCTCACACAGAAGTAGGTTTGGGTATAATTTTTTTTCTTTCTCGATGCCGGTGCCAAATCGATAAATTAAAAAGGTACCGGTGCCTAAACGATGCCTGAACCGATACTTAAAAAAGAGATATAAATATAAGTAGTCTAATAAAACACAACAAATTTACATAACAAATTCACAATAAAACCTAAGCCACCTAACCCAAATACAATAATTGAACAGTACTAAATAACACTACAGTAATAACAGCAACGTAGTCTGTATTCTTGGTATGCTACAAACTAGCTTTAAATTTCAGCAATTCTTTTCACATTTTTTGCCTTCTCTGAACAAATGCGAAACCCATCATGGAAGAACGCTGTTATGTTTAGCACAACTGTGGCAATGAGCGCTTATCAGGATCAACTGAATGTTGGATTTTCAATAGTATCTGAGTTCTGCGGCTCTATTGTTGCAGTAAACTTGCACAGCGTTCTTGAATGAATAATTTATTAGATGTACGCCAGTCTGTTATTGTATGGACATTGACTTCACATTTTCACACTAAACATGACGTGGAACAAATAACGAACTGTGATTGGTTGCGTTATGTCAGTCAGTCCTTGGCTGATATTTTTATCCTTAAATGCATGTAAGTGAATATATTTTGTCATTTAAGAAACCGTTATAATGATCATGATTCATGTTGGTTGATCTATAACACACAATTGGCGCCATGTTAGTACGCACCACAGTTTAGACTGAGAATTGTATCTCTCAGGCTACAACACGTCAATTCATCCACTTCTCCCGACATACATAAGTGGATGGTGAAGTGTGAGATAAAGGGTCAATTTTACAGTTACCTACACAATGTGTATCTAACCACGTCACCCATTTATAATTGAAAGGATTGTTATTGCCGCTTCCATAGACATCAGTGTGTATTTTACAAACTACCCAGAGAGCACAAGTCTATTTGATGTGATTTTTACATCTGGAAGACATATTTTTAAGAGTGTTTGCTCATCTGCAATACGTCTATAGGACGTTTCCTGCCAGATGTCAAATAGACGTTTAAAAGATGTTGTTTTAGAGACGTTTAAATGATTTAGAATGCATGTTAAACTGACATCTTCTAAATGTCTATTTGACATCTGACAGGAAACGTCCTATAGACGTATTGCAGATGAGCAAACACTCTTAAAAATACGTCTTCCAGATGTAAAAATCACATCAAATAGACTTGTGCTATAAATGTTGTTTTGCTAGTAGCCTACTTATGTACATTTAAATTTCCGAATCCTAAGTAATAACGCTTGTGTGGTTGAAAACACTGAATAGTTGTGATTAGGGTGACCAACTGTCCTGTTTTCCCAGGACATGTCCTGTTTTCATATAACAATATAACCATTTTCTATCCATACAGAGGAGGCATAACCTACTTTAAATGTATTGAAATTAATAAGGTATCTTTGAGTAAACTTCGAGTATCATTTGAGTAGGCCCATCTGTTTGCCGGGCCGAGTGCCCTGGTTTTTGGTAATCAAAATATGGTCACCCTAGTTGTGATAGGCCTATATGACAGCACTGAGCGCGTCTGTCTCTTAGGTTTCCATATCGGTGCCTGATTCGGTACCCAACCCTACACACAAAAGTCACTTTCAAAACCAGCAGTCCTCTGTTAGTCAATGCGTTGAATTAGCATGACAAACTGAATTGGAAAATTTCTGTGTGCAATTCTTTCGCCTTTTTGTGAAATTCCCAATCCTCATTCAAATAATTAGATTTCACCGGCACACATTTGCTGAGCAATGGTACATGTGACCACACCTTTAGAGAAGTTTATTCTTAAAACAAGAAAAAAAAAACTATTTGCAAATGGTGTACGAAAAATAAACCTTCAAATAATGAAATATGTATAAAAAAATCTATGTAAACAAGAGTTACTAACTTGCACAGACGTTTTTCTAAACTAGACAAAAATACAGATTAAGAAGTTGATATTTGCCGTGTGCGTTTTGTATGCAACGTGGACATTTGGCGATCAAAAGCAGTCCACGTACAAAACAAGTCGCACGTCGCAGTGGGCGCCCGGAGACTCCCGACGGTCTTCCATGCACTCTTTCATCAATCCGTCTCTCCTCTACTCCCTCCCTCTTTTAGCTGTTGCTACAGCACCACTTAGGTGATGGATTTAATTATCAAAATGACTAATTATTCCATTAAGGGGAGCGCACGGCTAGGTGATATTCACAAAATTAGAAATATAATAACTAACATGCACTACACTGCCAAGAAATTAAGACATTTATCACGTTTACTGGGAGGATTAATGTGGCATTTCAGCTGCCGTTAGCACAAGAGACAAATTCAATTAAGTTTAAGTGAGGAGATGTCAGCAGTGCTAAAATCCATGCAGGAGGAAAAGGTGGGAAGAGAAGGGAAAAGAATGAGCATACATGACAAGCGTGCACAGAGAAAAGAGCAAGGAAGGGATAAATAAATGGGTAATGAGGAAAGAGAAAAAAGAGAGAGGAAACGAGGAGGAAGAGGCAGGTACAGAAAAAAAAAATTAAGCTTACCATGGCACCAACGCTGTATGTGGCTGCTGGAGCAAGTGCGTGGTTGTAGGGGTCGGCAGCATAAACTCGTCCGTAACTGTGGAAACAAAGAGACGGTCGATTGTGCCGGCAAGTCGAAAATCGCTGCTTTTCTATGCAAAAACAAATGTCATACAGTCATATACAAGACGACGGACTGAAGTAACTACGTACTGTATGGTGAGTGTTTAGAAAATGACAATCAAATGCAGTCATGCTGCACAGGGCAGAGGAAGACATTACTGTTGGAAAGTTGAAGGGAAAGTTGTGCAAGACATCATTAGATGCTCTGCTCATTCTTATTCCAGGATTACGGGATGGCAGCGCTTACGGCAACATCTGTTTGTATGTACAAGCTTTGGCAAATCGCTATCAAGAGGAACTTGCTTGTTTTTCTACTTCAATAAACTTGCACAAAAACCCTTCAATTTTTTAGTAGTTTAATTTAGCCATATTGATCAAAAAGGCAAAAAAATACACCACAGGAGAAAAAAACCCAAACAGACCAGAGATCAATGTTTTATAGTGCTTGCCAAAAAAACAAATCAAAACATCTGTTCATTATCCTTGATGAAAATGTTCCAGTTTAATGTGAATGTCTTTTATCCTGAGATCTCACATTGTTCCCCCTCAAAATACGAGTTAAAACAACCTGGAATATCTGCTGCTTCAGAGCATTGTTATGCACGCGCTGTGTTTGGACCAACTCGAGAGACGATCAAAAGGCAGAGAATTTAGTCAATTTACATATTCCCCCACTCCTGGCGATTAAGAAGTTAATCCACTGCAAATTAGTACAGACATTGTTATTCACTACACAGTCGCTCTGTCTTCATATTTCAATGCGCGGCCAAGTATTTTGTTTGACCTGCGTTATCTGTGTTTACAGGGGTTAGTTTTAATGAGAATGCAGTGCAGTGATCAAACCTGTGCTCTTCAGGAGCTAAGATTGAAAAGGTGACCCCTAAGGATATCGCACCTGGTGAATTATTCCTAAAGAATTAGGTAAGGGGAAAACGCTGTTTGGATGCTGTAGAGCTGGGGCTTTTAATGGCTTGTTTGAAGGACACTGTTGGTGTTTTCGCCTTTTTTGTAGCAGTGCTAAAATTTTTAAGGTTAAACTCGTCCTTGTGTCTATCGGTTTGTTTCTTTCCGAGATTCGTCATAGTAGACTCTTCCTGCCGCCCATCGAGACAGGTTGAAGGCAAACCCCCCCCATCCACCCCTGATTTATGAGACTGGTAAGCTCTACGTTTGTTAATGAACACCAGTGACTCTAACATACAGCTAAATTAGATCTGGGCCCAGAGATACAGGTTAATAAATCTCAGATGGCTGGGATATATCTGCATTATTGACTTGATGCTCATTATTTTGGAAAATGTGTGCTCCAGCAGCGCCATTCCTCTAAATGTATTGACTTTTCCCACCAGGAGACCACACGGACAGCTCATTTCTATGATTTCTTTAAACAATGCCGGGCTGTACTTTAGGGGCTCTAATGCGAGTTGCGGATCCTCTCCGCTTTACCATCTGATTACGTTGGTTTGTGAACGTGTGGCCTTCGGGGTTATCAGCAATTATTGAACTGGAACAATTAGACCATAATTTGCAAGTTCTTCAGACTCCAAATAACACATTCCAATTGTGTTTTACAGAAAACAGCTGATGTCTTCAAGAAAGTGTCGTCTGCTAAATTACAGCCTTGTTAGCATATTCATTTTCCCTGGTCGAGGCAAGGAATAAAGAAAAAGAAGAAAGGCTAGGGGAAAAAAAATAGGGTTGTCACAAAATCAATGTGTGGATGGACAAGTCCATTCTCCTTTCGATATACCGCAACTCAAACCAGTGACAATCACACTAGTGTCATTCCCGAGATCTAGCCACCTATAGCCAATGTTCAAGACACCATACACTACATGAGCAACCTTGATACCACAATGACATCACCACTAGCACTACACGCCTGTAAAATAATAACAAACCAACCAAAAAAATCAAATAAAAAAAGCCCTCTCAAGCGCACACACGCACACACATACAGATCTGGATGAGGGAGGGAAGGGCGATGGTGGAGAACTCAAAGGAACGATGGAACACAAGGAAGATTAAGAAAGGGAAAAAAAGGAAAATCACAGATTCCAAGCTTGTGACAAGCGTGTTCATTTCACTCTTCAAGGAACACATGCCTCTTCCAAGCAATGCCATGGGAGAGAGAACAAGACGAGAACGATGAATGCGATGCCTTCCAGCTATCCTCATGCAGTACTCCAAAACTAATCCACTCGTCCAAAAAAGAGCATTCAAGAGAAACGTAGTAAGAAAAAAACGTAACATCTACTAATCAAAAGGGGGCAGAAATAAGGAGACAGCCGGGCAATAGAAGCACTCACTGTCAGGGTGCATTAAAAAAGGGGGGATATGCTCGCTCCCTCATGGGTGCATAGAGAAAGTGAGGGTGATTTGGTATTCATTTATAGTTATTTATTTTACCTGAGGAGGTGTTACAAGAAATTTCATCTGCTGCAACGAAGACGAAATGATTTCTGCAAGAGAAGATAAAATTTACAATACCGCCTGCTGACTGGCTGGATGGACGAGAGGTGGGGGGTGTAGGGGAGGGTACGGGTTAAGGGATTGGAAAGGGGGAAGGGGACGGATGGTGAGGGTGCGGATGGGTTTTAGTTCACAAGCAAAAACAACCAGAGCTCTCTGTGTGCGGCCCTGCAATAGCGCTGCACGGGAATCAACGTGGAGGAAGAGGGAAAAGCATGCTGGGGGATTAGAGATGCAAATGCGGGAGTAAAGAAGAGGGGTAAAAAAAGACATATACAGTATATCAGAGATGAGACTAAATCAAAACCTCGGACGGGGACCGATTCAATAGAAACTGCAGCTGCGCTCGAGACGCTTTTGATTTCGCCGCTCTAAACGTCCTCTGCTCTGTAGACCCCCTCCCTCCATCACTATTGTTCTGTAAAAGTCAAGGAACTGCATTCACAGCATTACTGAATAGCGCCGGGATGGCCTCTGATCGGTCACATAAAAGGACGGTCGTCGGACCCGTTAGAAACACCTGAGACTGCCACCATTATATATGGATTATATCGGAAATCGAAAGCAGTTAATATTATACAACAAAGTGCTTATGTCAAACACCGTAAACTGTTCTTGGGAGTGAGCTGAGAAGAGAAAGAAAAGGAAAACTACCTTTGTATTCACAAAATAACTAGGCGCACTCAGTATAAAAGGAGTAAATAGTACATTTTGGAAAATATTTGGGGTAGATCTGATTAAAAAATATATTTTTATTGAGAGAAAACTCATTAAGTTAATAAATTAAAATGAAATAAATGAAATAAAAGATTTCTATTTAAAAAAAATGCTATGCTTTTGAACTTTCTATTCATCAAAGAATTCTGGAAAACATATATAATAATATATAATAATGATAGTAAAAATATTAAGCAGCACAACTGTTTGCAACATTGATATCGGTAATAATCAGAAATGTTTATTGTGCATCAGTGATGCTGAAAACTTTTAAAATGTAATAAAATAGAAAACATTATTTTAAATTGTAATAACATTTCATAAACTAATTGCAAATAAATTGGTGAACATAAGACAAGAAAATCATTATTATTATTAGTCGTAGTCAACGTAAAAGTCAAAACTGACCATTTACTTTCTTAATGCATATTCCTGGTCATCTTGTGAATGACCGAATGATCTTTAATCAGAATTTAATAACATGCTCTTCTTCTGAAATGACTTTTTTTTCCCTGCTGAAGTCACTTAAGACCAATGTCAAATTATTTAGACAAAGTTTATTATTATTATTATTAAATTGTGTTTAAACTAACGAAACTATTGGTTCAATTGACTCCCAGTGGAAATATGCACAAAAAATGTCAATACACTATGTCACTCAGAAATAGTTGGATTTTGGGAAGAAAATTGTATTACAAATCGCAAATTAGGATGACTATAAAATTACGTACATTAAGAACAATAAAAAATGCAATTGGTTTAGGTGACCATTCAAGACAATTCCAGTGCGATTCAGTAGTGCTGTGAATGCAGTGTAATTCAATCATAAATGCCACTAGGTGCCAGTAAGTTCAATATCACTACCATACAGCCAAACATGTGCAAAAAAAGACTAAAATTAATTAAGAAAAAATAAATTAAGTGCACCTTTAATCTTGTGAATTGGAAAATATAGATTCAATTTGATCAACATTTATTTTTTACCGATTTAAGTCAAGAGTATACAGGACTACAGTAGCCTTGTTATATAGGCCCTATAAATATAAAAAGAAAAATCTAAGGACTCAAAAAACTTGAAAGGCAAACAGGATTGGGGTAAATGGTGCATTCTGGGTAAATAAACATGACTAGCATTAGCCATATTATTGGTTACATTACACAAGCTTCATGAGTTACTTCACAGGTGTGACAAATGATGTGTCATGGCTCGATCTCACGTTCTAATTAGAGACATTGGCCGCCATATTGCCAGGCCCATTTTTAATTGCCGTTTGGAGCTATGTTTAATAACTAAATGAATCATTCATTCCTGCTATGCATTCAGATTGAATCGGCCCTCTTAATCATGTTAGGGGGTTTGTTTTGAATACAATATTCTATTTGGCATGACAGTATTGACCGTCCCAATGCGGAAACACACGCACACACACACACACACACACACACACACACACACAGGAGTAAAGCTCAATGCAGACATGCATTTAAACACATGCATTAAATGGTGCACTTTCTATAATTCATAGTGCCTTACAAAATTAGATATGAATTGACTTCAGATACGACTACTCCAATCATACACATTAAAGACTACACATGCACTTCATGGAGAGCGCTAAAGCTCGCAAGCACTTCATATGAGCAGTAGTACACTAGACTAAACTGTATAATGTTTCATCTCTTTGTATCAGCAATTAGTGGTCACTGGCACGTCCAGGCAAAATGCAGACACCTGGTCAACACACTCAGGGGTGTAAAGCACTTGAGTAATTGTACTTCATTGAGAAAAATAGAGTATAATTTTTGAAAATGTACTTCACCAAAAACATTTAGAACTCTACTCAATATCATTTCTAATGAAAACATTATACTTTATAGTTAACGTATGTGTAAATCTTTCTTATATTAAAACATTCCATCCGTTATAAAAATGCAATAATAACAATAATAATAAAATTTAAGTAAAAATTTCTATTTGAATATATTAAAAATGTGATTTATTCCAGTGAAGTCAAAACTGAATCTTCAGCATCATTACTCCAGTCTTCAGTGTCACATGATCCTTCATACTCTAATATGATGATTTGCTGCTCAAGAACAGTTATAAAAGAAAAGAATAGCATTTACTTGAAATAGAAATCTTTTGTAACATTATGGGCTCTCTCTTGCACCTGGCGCAAATGACTTTATACACAAACACATGTCTCATTCCTATTTTGCACGTGCACAAAGCGGGCTTTTTTCCTCCACAGACGCACGTCGGTAAACGTGCGTCTGCACGTCGGCCCTCTCTGGGCGGATCGGCGCAAAAAGGAGGCGTGTTTTGGCGCAAACATTCCCTAGAGCCTACTGCTATTTTAAACTTCCAGAAAACAATTGCGCCACTGACCAGAAAAAACCTAGTCTAAAGTCAGAGGCGCGTTGCGCGTTGTTCATAATGCTATTTTAAGCGCACATGCTTGGCCATAATGTAGCGAGAGCACGCGTATATACACTTTGATTCTCTCATCAACACAGATGCAGCAGTTTTTATTTTTGCAAATCATACATTATAACAATGAATGATATTAACACATGAGGGAAATCATTGTGGTTTACATGAAAATGAAAAAAAAAAAATCTTATTACCCATTTTTAAGGCTAATTGTAGTACTAAAGGATCTGACCTGTTTGCTCAATAGTGTCAAGAAACATGCGTATATAATGTTTAACCGACGCTGATGTGCAAACGTTTCTCCATCCGCATACAACGTCACTTCTCTGTCTTTTTACTGCCCTGACAAGAACGTCGGTCTGCTCGGCTGTGAATGCTCCTGGTGCGCGCCTGGTAAACTCGCGTGCGCCATTTTAATAACAATCCGTCATGCAACATGTGCATCTGCTCTTAAAGGGTATGTTGGGTGGCGCTCTGATTGGTTTATTTCACGTTACGCCCAAACCACACCTACGAATATTGAAGCTACTTCAGACCAACCCCTTTTAGATTTGTGCCAGGCGCAAAAGGCATTTATCCCGCCGGGAAAATAGCAACAGCGCCGGGACCTGCCCACAAAGTTACTTGCGCTTTGATACTTGCGTTTCAGATCGTTACAATAGGGCCCACAGTCTTTACCATCATTTTTTATCAATTTAATAATTGCTAAACAAAAGTACTGATTTCTTAAAAGAAAAAAAAATATGGTATAGTGTATATTTTTGTTGGTCTTCATTATGTGCCTTTGAATATTTTAAATAAATTGTAATTTTCTTACATAACTGTATTCGTCATATATTCATCCTTGAGGCTATACCAGACGCATTCTCATCCCAAGGCACCATATTTTCACACTTTTGCAAAAGCAACGCACATGGCACCCTTTAGCGCCAAATGAGACGGTTAAGTTTAGGTATGGGGTAGGGGTAGGGTTAGACCACTAGGAGGCGCCTTCTGCCCGATTTATTTTTACGTCTCATTTGGCGCTAAAGGGGGCCATGTCCGTTGGATATTTACGCTTTTGCAAAAGCGTTGTATATGGCGCTTTGGGATGAGAACGGGCTGGCTATACATAACAACATTCAAGTGTCAACACTTTCTATGGAAAAAGTTTACTTTTAAATTATAAATAAGGTATATTTTTACATTGATTTTTTAAAATTATGTGAAATCCCATGTTGTCACTTCAGTATAATTTCTCTGTGCTTTTTACACTCCTGAGCATGCCTGGGATGCGTTAGAAGCATAATTTACTAATAAACTAAATGAATGGCCTTTGATACAAGAGTTTAAAGAGTTGCCTTCGCTTCCTGCTCAACTGTTACCCCTGAGGGTTTCAGCTCAGTCCAGGGAGCGCCAGAAACACGCACAACGGGCCACCTCAACCTCTCCTGAACAAGCGTCGCGGTTACAGAGGTCATGGTGGGTTGTAGGAAACCGTGTACTCCTGACCCACATGTCCCCGGCCCGCAGCTGTTCAGATGGGAGCGGTCGAGCCTTGAGCGGTGACTTCAGAGAGAGAAACGGCTCTGACCCCGGACTCCGCATCCCAGCGGAATCGACCCTGAACATCTCGGACAGAGAGCGAGTAAAGCTCTGACAAACAGCAGGAACCAGATGCAGAGGCTAACTGCTGAATGAGACCAGCTGCGGGATGGCAGGGTGTCGGAGTGCGCCACTTTGTTAAAGATAAAGCTTTTGGGTATTGATATCCGCCACCATGGAAGGCAAGAAGATCAACTGCAGTCAAAACACTTGCAGGATTAGCGGAGATCAGAGATGATATCGTTCACACGAGGTGATAACATCTAACAACGCTGAGAGGTTATTTTAAATGGAGGCAGATTGAACGATTAAACTCCAACTGTCTAAAAAACGTTACTCATTGAGACATGAATAATTAATTTTTTTATGAGGGAAGAGAGATTATAAGTCATTTACATTGGAAATGAATAATTCAATCGTTTTAAATCTGAAATTTTTAAAAAATGAATGACTTCTCAATAACAATCATTTATAAGCTAGGCTTTATCTTGAAAGACTAGTCTTATGCAAACTCATTTACCTAGAATCTGTATCAGAAAACCTAATTTGTATGTTGGGCTGCGGTTTCAATTTCCCAAAGCTGCTATTATTCTCGAAATGTGTCTAAAGGTAAACAAAATAATTCAAATGTTATTGAGAGGCCTCTTCATTTGCATAATCAATCAAGCAGGTTTCTGCAGAGAGAGAAACAACATTAAGGAAACTTTCTGAATTTAATCAGTTCGAGCATTAGCATTAGCTCTGCCCACTGGCAAAGCAATGACTATGTCTACTAATATAACTACATTTTTAATACAAACTGAACCACAGGCAATTTTGGGGGGTTCATCAGAACATAGTAAAAGAGAGACTAAGATCTGTATTAATGACAAAACACTTAAAGCTATTGCTGAAACACATCATTCATGTCTGTAGCAGGACGAGCTGTGCACAGTTATTTGAGACACGTCTGATACCCTACGTATGAGCAATAGTAATACTGATGCTTAGCTTAAAAAGTAGTGTCACAACTGTTTATTTATCCATTTCCCAATAAAAGGATCAGAATTCATGTTAAATAAAAAGAAAAATGATGTAGATGGTCAGAAAAATGTCAAGGTAGGAAATCGTCTTGCATTTATTAAAGTATTAAAGAGATAGTTCACTTTGAAATTAATTTTTGATATGTTCTAGCTTACCTCAAGAGCATCCAAGATGTAGGTGTCTTTGTTTCCACTGTAATTTCAATTTTGATATTTTTAGGTCAAACCGTTCTCGTCTGTCAGTCATATAATGGAGGTTATGGGGTCCTCCTCAAAGAGCATACACAGAGAAGTCCAAATTAAACATGATTTAATGACTCGTAAATGTAAGTACACGTTTTAATGGCCTAAAGCCCGGAACACACCAAGCCGACGGTCGGCCGTCTGGCAGATTTTTGCGTCGGCCAACTAAGTTTCCTCGGTGTGATGCACACGGTTCCGTGCCGTTGGCTTAAAATACTCCTCGTCGGCTTTGTCTTCCCGATTCGAAGATTCAGACATATTGAATCGACGTCGGGCCGTTGGGGAAAGAGAGGACTCTGATTGGCTGTTCAGCTTAGTAAAAGAGTCAGTGCACGAGAATAAACGCAAAACAGCAAGCAAAGAAGACAAAACGGTAAAGATAGAAGGCTGTTCTTATGTTACGTCTTCTTACCTGAGTGTTTCTTGGCGAATATTTCAATATTAACATGAGTGGAGTGGAATAAAGAAAGCGTTTAGCAGGATTGATATTCAAAATGGTAAGCTCGCGCTGCTTTGTTTACGTTATGTGTATCTGCAGCCGGTAGCGTCAGTTTTCCTTTTTGAATGATGAATATAGACTAATATATCTGCAGAAATAGAGCTCAAAGAATGCCGAAGTTACGACGTCACTCTGTAGGCCAAAACGCCGAAGTGAGTTAGCATTTAGCACTCCCGGTTCCCTCGCTCTAAAGTCTATGGGATTTTTGAAAGGGTTTTTGCTAAATCGCCTGAAATAAGGTCTGTGGTGAACAAAGGCTCTAAATGTTTTCACGTTTTGATCTATGACAAGACACACAGTTATAACCTGCTTGTGGTTTTTTAACTTTATTGTGTTTTTTTTAACTCAAAATGCATACATTTTGGATTAACTTGTAAAGATTATCTTGATAGACAAAACGTGTAAGGGTCACAACTCTTCGTTGAACACAGATGGTATTTTTTGCGATTTTCCAAAAGTCTATGGGGAAAATGCATTGCTTTTCGACCAAGGGAACCCATGTGCCGCTAGTTTCCGAGTTTGTCCTACAAAGTGACGTCATCACTTAGGCACTCTATTACATGCAGGCGCAGAACGCACATTCTAGCTGACAGTCGGCTGCAGTTCTCTCGGTGTGTTCAAGTGCAGCATTTTACCTCGACGAGAGGCGACAACACAGTTGGGTTTCATCAGCGCTAGTTCGTTGGCGTCGGCTTGGTGTCTTCTGGGCTTAAAGACACGAAACGAGCGGTTTGTGTGAGAAAACGAACAGTATTTATATAGTTTTTACCTCTTGTAACCACAGTGATCAAGTGATCTGAAGGCACAGGCGCTTTGGTCTGCGCAAGCGCCAGAAAGCGGCGGAAGTGATACTCTCGCACGGTTGCGGAAAAAAATCGACGTTGTCTGTTGATATATCGAAATTGTCTTCCATTGCAATTTCCTGTATATCTAAATATGTTTAGATCTTCACAGTGAAGGGTAACACTTGTGAAATCTCTGTGTAAACAATTAGTGACGTACATGCGCGAGAGATCACTTCCGGGGCTTTCCGGCGCTTGCGCAGACAGAAGCGCCCTCGCCCTCAGAGTACTTGGACGTGTACGAGTACAAGAGGTAAAAATCGATATAAATACTGTTTGTTTTCTCACACAAACCGTATTCTCGCATCTCACAACCGCTTGTTCTATGTCTTAGGCCATCAATGTGTGCTTACATTTACGAGTCTTTAAATCATGTTTAATTTGGACTTCTCGGTGCATGCTCTTTGACGTGGACCCCATAAACCTCCATTATATGACTAACAGACAAGAACGGTTTGACCTAAAAATATCAAAATTGAAAATACTGCAGAAACAAAGACACCTACATGTTGGATGCCCTTGAGGTAAAGCTAAAACATATCAAACATTAATTTCAAAGTGAACTATCCCTTTAAGTATAAGTCTTCCAAATATTTAAATGAATTCTTAATGCAAAATTAGTAAATCTTATAAGCTATACTAGAAATTGTCCCTGACTGTATCTACCATTAAAAAGTTTAGGGTCAGTAAATTAAAGTAATAATAATAATCATTATTATTTTATTCAGCAAAGATGCTATAAAAAGATTATTCTTTTGAACAGTGCTTCATCAAAGAATTCTAAAACTATTAAGTATAAAAATATAAGTTTTCACAAAAAATATTAAGCGGCACAACTGATTTCAACATTGATAACAATAAGAAATGTTTCTTGAGCAGCAAATCAGTATATTTGAATTTCTGAAATATCGTCCAACACTGAAGATTGGAGTAATGATGCTAAACAATTAAATACAGTAAACAAAATGATATTACAAAAGAAAGTTGTTTTTTAAATTTCACAATATTACTGTTTTTACTTGCTACAGTAAGCATAAGCAACTTTTAAAAACAGGGAAAAAAAATCTTACTGACCCCAAACCTTTGAATAGTACTTCTTTATGTACTTCTTTATTTAACAAGGATTCTGTTCAATTTATTGGTAAATAAGTAAATACAATATTTTAATGTTTAACTTGGACAAGCTAGTGCATCTTTACATGATTGCCTTAACCCAAGAGTAATCGAACCAACAGAAAATCAGATTACCGCTATACCATAAAAGATTTCTCATAACAAGAAGCCACAGAACAGCAACAAGAGCCCTTGGAATCAATAGCGTGGTTTCTAAGGACGGTATTACTCTAATCTCTGAGGACAGTCTACTGTATTTTTCAGAGAAGTCCATGCATGTAAGGAGGACACATGTGATTATTGAACTGATCATGAAACCACCCAGCCTGGCAACAATCACAAACACTAAAGACTCAACCACATGCAGCTCACGGCCGGCAGACATCCAAAAGTGCGCTCGGGTGCGTTCCGTCCCGATCCGTGGCTAATGACCTGCCTTTGCCGCGGACACTGGGATCTGCGTACCCACAAACACCCCTGAGATGATTACATAAACATGATGTAATGATGATGAGCACCACGCACAACCGGTCGGGTGTGATTCACACAACGGCACACAACTTTCAACATGCATGCGGGGACACCGTTGACAGATTATGACAGCACTGCTAAGATGACATGATAATCAAGTGTTGCTTCATCTAGTTATGGCTGCACAATATCAGTTGTTACATGTCGGATGACAGCATTACGATCATTATTTGGCATTAACAGTCATGAGCAGATATGCTTTTGTGTCATGCGAATGTTTTACAATCACATCAAGGCTCCGAATTTGCTTTATTCTTGATTGCGTGCCATCTGCAATAAGCTTACACTCACAATTGACGAGAGAGAGAGAGAGAGAGAGAGAGAGAGAGAGAGAGAGAGAGAGAGAGAGAGAGAGGAAGGAAATCAAAATCAGCCAAGACGACTTCCTCTGGTCGCCCTGCCAAACGGGCTTTTGTCTCATCTCTGAGGAACTGTCAGGTCTATCCCACTTCATTCTGCAGTTACAGTTGCTCCACCATGGATGCGCTTCACCATTACATTTGCAATGACATCTCATTTGATTTAATTTGCCAATTACTGCACTGGGCATCGTCATATTCCCCATCACCACTGGCGAGGGGAATTAGGCTAATAAATCAGGCTGGTCATTTTTTTCTTTTTTTTTTGTGGAGCGCACGCCTGCCTCTGCTCGTGACAAAGGGAGAGAGTTTGACCTCAGAGGAGTAAGGGTGAGAGAGAACGAGGCTGGGTCGGGTGTTAAGGGCCCCGCCGGAGGGCCTGGTTTGCTGGTAAGGTGGTGTTGTCAGTAGTATGCAGGCAACGGTGTGTGTCTTACCTGTCACTGTAGGCAGCGGCGGTAGCAGTAGCAGGCTGAGTGTATCGGTAGGCAGCTGTAACCACCCTGAGAAACACAACACACACACTCGCTCACATGGGCACCTCGACAACAGATGTTTGGACTTTTTATAAAATGTGTTTGTGAGAAATAAAAGAGCAATGGTGGGGGGAGGGGGGAGTTGGGTTTGATGTTATGTGCTGTGACAGAGACTGTACGACTGAATCTCATGGAGATGAAGAGGCATGGAGTGCTTTCGGAGAGCAGCACATGACAACGTCGCATTCGTTCACTCGGAGTTCACGATATCGGCGCACGCAATTGCCGGCATGCTCCAAAAGATGGGACGCACATGTCATAATCATAGCTATTAAATATGCATAATCTAATTACAAAGCAGCAGCCTTATGTTGGTGTGAGTCAACCTAGTTTCTTATTCATCTCATGCATGCATCTGAGGATTAATTATGTAGCGCTGTCATACTACGCTACTTCTTTTTGCCAACGACAGAGAAAGAAATAATTTCAACATGTGGAATGGCAAAAAGGCCAAACAAACACATCCAGTCAAAAGCGCATATGTGTGCTGATTTAAACAGTGTTGTTTCATAGCCAGTGACTGTGAGAAGGAGCTGCATGCTTAAAATACTCCCACACGGTCAGTGCTGTGCTGTGGATTTTTATATTAGACTTTTTTTTTTATGAATGAATTATTGTCTTTTAATTTAGTGTCAACCATTTTTTTTGTCTTATCTAAACCCACTGCCCCATTATACCCTTTATAAATAGTAAAGCAGACATCTGCCTCTGTCTGGAGTCTTTAAATAAACGCAGTGTCATCAATACAAATATTGTTATTAATAATCTTTATTTAAATGAATTATCTTTATTTCCCATCCATTTAACGTGTCAAAATTATTTCTGTAATTTGTCTTTCATTTTATTTGACACTTTTTAGAGCTTGATTTTCTTCATTAGTAATTAAACTTAAAACAGTTATACAATAAACCATCAAACAATAAAGTAAAATAAAGTAAATTTTGACTGGGACAAATTTTGATACCTGATTTTAGGTGCAACACCTACACATATTAATTGTAAAAAACATTTAAACCCTCAAACCAGCTTAAGGTGAGGAAGGAAGGATCTATAATCATAAACAAACCATGGATGGGAATATCTAATATGGTTGGTCAGGTGACGTTTTTAGCTAACTAATAAACTGACAAACATTTAGTCTGACACAAAAGTTATATTCTTTTTTTACAAAACTGTAGATTAAAAGCAATAATACACTCACAATTGGGCTGTTTTACTAAATATTCAGAACAGCAATCTAGCTTGTGTGATGTTTAATATTTGGTGTATTTTTGTACTGTGGATTTTTCTCTAGTTCAGTTTTTTTGGAGGAGGCACAGCTTCCTTTACCACTCCTATTAACAGTCCACAGAAAACAGCAACCGATAAGTCCATCTGTACACCTCTGCTCTCTCTCTGTTTTTCCAGGGCTTACTGGTCTCCTGACCCTGCTGTTCTCCACACCAGGCCTTCAGGCTGTAGTAATTACTCTTCCTGCACTCACACATACATAACAGCAGTTCCTTCTCACAACCTTCTTTGTGTTCCTCACCCTCCCACTTCCACGCAGCTCACCTCCGTCCTCGAACTCCTTCCATTATGACTCACCGGGTATTTCGACACTCCCACTGCGTGGCCGGCCCCTTAACAAACCATTTCATTTACTCGCACAATGCCGAGCCTGACACATGGCCGTGATGCATCTGCGCTGTATTCAAAGCTGCGGAGCGGGACGGCTGAACGGGCCCCTTAGTCACCAGGGCTGTCATCTCTGACAGACGGGGGCCGCGGGCATCTACATGTCTCTGAAGCTCCATTAGGCTTGGTCAACTAACCTCGGGGAAACTGACAGGGTGTGCAGGTGCGGTGAGAGCAGTGGTCAGGACTTTAATGCTGAGATGCGCATCTGTTGAGCAGCCACAATTTATCATTATGACTCACGAAGAGAGAGAGGAACAGATAGGGCTCCACTGACTCCTGACTGCTCGGATCTGTCTGGAGTGCATGTGGACATACCGAGCTTATCATGGTTATTGAAGCACATGGTGCTTTTCTCATACTTTTACTTGTGCGTGTGTTTGCCTGTCACGGCCGCTTGATGGCCTGAGCCAACAGGTGGGAAATAATGCAGAATAAGGGCTTCAATAAAAAAAGTTCTAGTGCATATTTAACGTTATTACACGTCTCTGTGTAATACTTGATTCTGATGGGTCAATTGCACCATCCAGCGGTAAGTTATTCCCAGATAACACGTTTAAAGACCTAATAAAATATTTCAACTATTTCGTGTCTAATTATTTACTTATGTGGCAAATACCCATGTAATAAGTAGTATAATGTACATCCAGCCAGTGGTTCTCTCAAAATACCCCCCTTAAGGCTGGTTAAGAGCCGTTATCTTAACTTCGGGGTCCTCATCATCCTGTCGGGCATCATTTTGAGAGAACCACTGGCTGGATGTACATTATCCTTTACATTTGCAACAGTTAGTTGCAGTCCCAAATCAGACTGGATTGACTATAACAGTTTATCGGCATCTGGGACGTGCCGATATTTATATGCATTAATGATAGTGACTCTTTCTGCAGTTATATGAACACACCAGTAGGTGTCTTTATAAGTGAGCCATTGATTCATTGAATCACTGAATCATTTAATTCAAAACGCGAAAGAAACAAGGGACTGTCTTTATGAGTAAGTAATTGAATCATTCACTCAACCGATTTATTCTTCTTATGCGACACGCTCTATCGTTTCAATGAGCCGTTTGCAGAGGAACACGATTACAATTTAATTTTTGTAATCAACAATTTACAATTTTACAGTTTATTTTAAAGTCTCTCAGCTTTCAATAAGTTTTATTTTCTCACAAAATAATAATGTTTTGATGCTCTTTAATGTGGTGCGACAGATTGTTATAGCTACATCAGTTCAAACAGCAGTTTAAAAAACAACTAAAATGTCCATAGCACGTAAGTTAAAGTTTGTTTTTTTTTTGTCTTTTTTTAAAGCAAAAATTTTCCAATCATTACAGATGTTGCAAATGGATTTGCTAGTTACAGTGTGGCTTTGGGCATTTCTGGATCTTCTAGAAATGAAAACTCAGCCACATGAGGCAAATGTGAAGCACTTTATATTACAGATTAAATCGAGAGATATTACACACGCTGTGTCATTTATATTTGGTAGATCTTCCTGCCTTATTGCACCCCTGCATGTGGTATGTGTTCAGTATTTCTTTAACTTTTAACCCATCTTAATGATGTCTGTTCTATGCTATTGTAGCTTAATTTTTCAGACCTTATCCAACATTCAGTACATTTAGCAGAGCACTCAGCAAATTAAGATTGGTAATAAACAAATACAGTTCCTGGATAGTTTCTAATGAATATTAGATGATCTTATCGCAGCGGAACAATCAATCCCAGCCATTGTGGCACTGTGCTAATGACAAGGGAACAGAGGAAGCGTTACAGCAGCCTTCCCATCATTTTCACGCACATTTGTACCCTGTACAATTTGTTTTGTCCCAGAGGAGACCGAATTGGGGAGATACATCAGGCTGTGTCAGGCTCGATGAGACACGGCCTTGAGGAGAACAAGCTTTCGGTCCCTGCTAGTTACCCCACCCCGGCTCCAGATGCTTCTGCTAATCTCAAAACGTGACACTCCAGATAAACGCAAACATGCCCGGAGATTGCCAACGAACGCGGTGAAGATTTGAAAGTTCACCATTCATTAAAAACCTACAACTTTACATGCAACCCCTTCAATGTTAATTTTTTTCTCATTAAAATGAAATTTGAAAAAGTCTTGAATAAACATTAAGAGATCAATCTTTTGGAATAATTTTAGATTATAAACGGATTAATACTCAGTAACCAAAAATAGTGCATTACTTTCTGCTTCAATTTGCCTATATAAATACAGTATATTTACCCTCACAATAATACTGTAAGTTTGCACATTGTACAATCCCAGGATGCCATGCTCTAATGCTCAATCTTAGGTTACTCTGAGTCTCACCCTATCAACTCATTTGTTACTCATGTGTGAAAGTCTCTTGACACAATTAATGAAGGATGAATTAAAATGCAATAAAAACAACAATGTATCAGCTGGTCGGTTTACAGTCGGAGGGATGAATGGGGCGGTGGTGTGGGCATGTACATGAACATTCAAGGACGACATGCGAATACTTACATAAATATCTGCACCATAAAATCCGTCCTGGTAAACAACACTGGAAAGATGCAAACACACCCGCACACACAGACAAACACCAAACAAAACACATCAATATTAGTGCATGTTCCCATGCAAGCAATACCAACCCCACCTCTAGCCAGGGTTAGTGGAACAGAATAAGAAATACACACGCACTAAATAAGATACTTTCCAAAGGCACTAATAACATCATTTTAAAAGGAGAACGTGGAGTAAAGACTTTGTAGAGGGGTCACAGAGAGCTGAAACATACGTAGCCTAGATCATTTTTTTAGTCTTTAGCTAAATTTAAAATATATATATTTTTAAATATATGTGAAGAATTGTGTGTCAAATCTGAAAAATAAATAAATATTTATGTGTTATCCTGGTTAGGAGTTGTTCTAAGTATTCTAAGACCAAACAAAATCCATTCACACTTTTGTTTTGTAGATAATTTCAAGTGTGCTATTTATTTATTTATATTTTTTTCCCCCATTTTTAAGATCTGAAGATCTTAAAAAAAATCCCTTATTGACTGTCAATGGCATTCAACATTTTACTGAAGGTGACAATGATGTCATTGTATTATACTTGCAATATGCTGAAATTGTTATACATTACTGTAATATGCATACTGACTTACATAAATTTAATAATTTATAAAGCTCTAAAATGCTGAAAATTGATTGAAAAAGTATAAAATCTCTAAATGTCTTATTTTTCTGCCTAACAGCCACCGATATTTCCTTTGAATTTAGTTTTATGTACCAGTTTAAATGACACTATTAATTTATTTCCTCTGTGAATCTTCTAACCCTCATGTTTGTCAAGACAGCGGGAAGTGGAATTTAGTCAGTAGCCCCTGTTTCTAAACTCCACAAAATCTCCTTCAATATCATCTGCTTGCAATTACGCACATGAAATTAGCACTAAAATAATCAGAATCATCATTTGACTGCTCAGAGATCACAAAAATCCTTCTGCATTCAGTTGTTTGAGAGGATTTACGTAATGTTACATTACATAAAAGAAACGCTTAAGGCCATCGACCATGACAGAACGGCATGACAGTTCAGTGTCATCATTACTTGCAGGATGCACGGGCTACATGCTGCACTGGTTCTGTGTGGTGAGGTCGAGATGCATGCATGTTACAGCAGCCCGGTGACGAGGGGGAGCGCTTGTCAGAAGGTGAACTTGTGTGTGTGTATGTGAGAAGGGAGTGTTGCTACTTACCCTCCATAGGCTGGGATGTGTGGGGGAGGCGCGGCTGCCCGGAACGTATTGTAGACGGTGCGCCCTCTTCCTCTTAAGTGTGCCCCTCTGTACGCCGCCGCTGCCGCCGTGGCTGCTGGGTAGGGGAAGCCTGGCACTGTGCGGAAAACATACAGTATATACATGAGGAATAATTACAGAAGAGAGAGAGTTACACAGGTTTGGAACAGTACTTTTATCGTTGACTAAAAACAAAAACAAATGGCTGTTGTTGAAATAAAGCTGAAATAAAATAAAACCAATATTAGATGAAAAACTTAAAATACTATAATAGTACACGTACAATCCTAAAATAACACTGGGAACCAGTGTACTTGATGTACTGTGACATCACCATCATAAACTCCCATTCAGTATTCAGCAACTTGATGAACCACCCTGATGAACAACAGTGTGGACTATGCTGGTATTCAAAGATTAACCAATCATAACGAGTTATTTTACATATATATGCCTTAAAGGTGCAGTAGCAAAAAAAAGTCTGAGAGGAGAATAGTCATGTAAAACTAACTTTTTAACACAAAACCTTGGACAGTCAGCCGATCGTTATTTGCAAAATAAACCCATAGCCGCTTTCCAACCAAGTAGTTACAGGAACTTAGTTATAGGAACTGCCCACTTCTAAACAGTTCTAAGAACTACTCTCCCCCAAACTCGGTTTTGCTGCTTGCGTTCACACTGGCCAAGTGGCCATAGGAACTGGTAGGAGGGGTAGCGCAAGCACGGCGATGGTCTTTATAGCGTCATCACTAGACGTCAGCCACATACAACAACAAACCAGCATGGAGGAGGCTATTGCATTAATAACGGAGAACGAACCGCGGCGTTTAAAGATTATGCTTGAGTTCTGTACAGAGAAACACAGAAGACGAAGGCTCTAGCGTAATATGATATTAAGTAATAAGATGGAAGAAGATAAAAGAGCAGAGCGCAGGAGGCAAACAAAACAACAGGTAAGATTAGCTAGCATTAGCAATTAGCTGGTTGAATGCGTTATGTTTGTCTTAACACAAAAAAAAACACAGCGTATGGCAGCGCTACAAGTTCCGTGTTGACAGTGGGCATGACTTAGAAGTTAAACCAATCAACGTAGACCTAGGGAAAGGGAACTAAAAAAGTCCTTGCTCTAGACTAGGTACTGAAAGAGTTATAGGAACTACGGTCTGAGGAACTAGAAAATCCCCAATTTAGTCCGGTCGGAACAGGAGAAAAAAAGGGTTATAGGAATGTTAGGTTCTAGGAACTGCAAAAGTCCTCCGGTTCGGAAAGCGGCTCATGTCAGAGTGATTACATGGCTGCTTGCTCAAATAAGTAACTAAATGGAGTACTAGTATTGGACTACTAGAAAGTATTGAAGTACTGAAATTATTTTAATATGTATTTTTCTTTTGCAAGTAAATGTCACATAATGGAATTAAGTAGAATCTACTAAACTAAGTTAAGTAAAATGAACAAAGAAAATAAGTTTAAATAAGTATTTTTTTTTAAAATATAGAGGTTTGTTGAATAATTTAAACTTTTCATTTACTTTTCAATGCTCTGTTTCAAGTAGATTTTAATCACGCAATACATCACTGAATCAAGCCATGCTTTTAAAGTGTATGCTTGGAACACAATACACAATAATGGTAACATTCATTGGATAATTTTTGAGTACGAAAAATTGAGCATTTAGAGTAGAAAATGGACTGTCACAAAACAGTAAAGTACTCAACCTAACAACAAAAGTGATTTTAAAACTGTGTAAATACAGATAGAAAACAATGGAAAATGCAATGTTATTAATTATTCATGCATGCATGATGGGAACACCAGTATCAGAAAGTTGAGTAGGTTTAACTTAATTTTATAACGTTGATACTTACGCTTTTATTTATACAAGCTTAAATCAAATACTAATATAGAATTTATATACAGAATTAGTTTTTTAAACTCTTGTCTGCAAGAGTATTTACTTCACCACAGAATGATTTTTATCAGGGTACAATGATAAAAAAGATTAAACAAGAGCAGTGTTGCTAGGGGCGGTCAAAACTATACAGTTATATAATGTAATATTTGACTGCAGAATGCCCCTATTGACCAATCAGATTCAAGTATTCCAGAGAGCCGTGTAATAAACTGCCAAATGAACTATAATTTCACAAGTCCAAACTAATATAAGCTGTGAGGAATGGTGCCCTACCTCCATTTACACCTGCAATTAGCCAAAAACTCTAACAATGAGTACTAAGCAAACTACAGGAGACATATCGACCTCTGAGGCTGGGTGAAAACAGAAAGCTCTGTATTGTTGTTAAATGATCATTAAGTTTAATAGGGCGTCGGTGGTGAAAATGACTTTTAAGAGGCTTAATTTGAAATGGATGAGAGGATGAAAGACAGAGGGGGTTTGTGAAAGCTGCTTCGTTCTTTAACACTACAGGTTTTCAAAAGGAGATCATATAAATGTCTAATAGGAGCACTGAATCTTTCATTTACACGATTAAAAATTCAGATTTAAGGAACGGGTTTGCGTGATGTAGAAAGGTGAAAAGGATTGTTCCATTTGACTCTTTGTCACCTTGGATATGTCTCGCTTTCACGCAGTGCACCACAGCTGTCTTAGTATTAAAGAGAGAAATACATTTTACAGTCCAATGTATTATATTTCTTCCTACAACTGAAATGTGTTAACATGATTCTGGTATGAATAAATGCTACCCTTTTTTAAATGACCAGAAGCATGCATGTATTCCATATATATATATATATATATATATATATATATATATATATATATATATATATAATATATATATATATACACACACACACACACATACTTATATTACATTTACATGTTATTATTCATCTCTTTAAATGTTTGTGGTTTATTAGGAGGCTAAACAACAAAAATCATTTGATGCAAACAACTCAAGAGTTTGATAAACGCCTATGAATTTGCTACAATGGAACGTTAACGCAGCATTTTTTTAAACGGCAATGAAGATTCATAAGTCACATGTATTCCTCCCTCCTTGCATTGCAGGCTACCCATCTGACAGCCATTTTTGAAATATGCTGCATACACGTTTGCATATTTGCAAGAGCTTCACTTTGATGTGTAGAATGTGTCCTGAGGAAAATAAATATGAGATGTATTTAGCCTGAATATTTACAGGATAAACAACTTAGACTATGCACTTTCATTTAGAACGATGAAGGGTGGAGGGCTAGATGAAAACGGAGAGAGAGAGGGAGCTACAGTAAGTGGCGCTGAATGAGAAATGGGAGCGTGAGCAGCAGCAGTGAGCTCCAGGGGGATGCAGGAGAGCTAGTCCGTTTTATTGCTTTGAGAGCGATTACAGTCAAGCAGATGCTCTGGCCGACGGGAGGTAGCCTCCGCATCAAAGCCATAAAAGTGTACAACTGCTTTGTAGAGCAATAATTTCTCTCATTGGCTTTTGTGTGGGAAGTGTTTTGGGGAGGGGCGGTTGACGGGTGGGCTGCAACATTGCAGGAGGTTTAGGGCACCCTGTGCATCTCACGCTGCAACCTTACACAGTGCAGCAAACCACAGAGACTCTTTTATAAACGCAATGTAAACCAGACCCACTTCGAGATTAGAGAAATCTCACAGCTTTCAAATAATATAAAATGCAATGCTTTTGTGTATTGTGTATATATTATTTTGCAGCTTGTGTATGCAACACATTCTCATCCTGAGGGCGTCATATAGTGACGCTTTTGAAATTCCATCTAAATCCAATGCACATGGCACCCTTTAGCTTCAATATAACACGCACAGAGCTTTGTTTGGTTATGGGTAGGTTCAGGTCTGGGGTAGAGTTAGGGTTAGACCACTAGGAGGCGCCTTCTGGCCCATACATATCTGTGTCTCATATTGACGCTAAAGGGTGCCATGTGCGTTGGATGTAGACAAAATGTCAAAAGCGTCAGTATGTGACGCCTTGGGATGAGAACGGGCTGGATTTACTCATGTTTGTTAAAAGCTATAAGAACAAGACTAAATACCTATCTTTATTTCTTTTCAAAAGAAAATTTAAATGTATGTGCAAAAACACAACAGATGAAAATAAACCACTTGTAATGAGTGTTTTTAAGGAGTGGCATAGTTTAAGGTGGATGAATTATTAATATATATATATATATATATATATAAACTAATAAAAAACTAATAATTATTAAAATAAAAAAAATGAAAAGAAACATAAAAAATCTAAATCAAACAAAATAATACATTATGAAAAATATGAATAAAAACGATTTAAAATAAAGTCTGAAATTATTAGAAATAAAGTAATAAATGATTCTGAAAATGATTGTATTTAAAATAAATAAATACATATTGATAATTATTAATTAATTAAATTAAGTTGGGGAGTGGTTGATAGTTAGTCAGCTAGTGAATTGTGAATTGACCACCGTGACCCTTACTTGCAGTTATTTTGCTTTAAAAAAAAATATATATATATATATATACATACATACATACATACATACATACATATATATATATCAGTATATATATTATGTAGACAGTCACTATTCACATCCACTGTTCTTTACAAGCCCTCCCCAAATGCTGTAGAATCCATATGTATGTAATCTCACTGTGAGCAGTCTTTTAAAACATGTTTCAAGTCTTAATGAATGTAAATTTTTTAACACCTCTGTACACAAGTCAGGGTCATTTCCTATTGTTTCTTCCCACAATGCAATCTCAAACGTTCAGTGTACGACACAGAAGCAGCCACCAAAGTACTTTCATCTCTCTTTAAAAACGCTTCGTCCTTCCTCTAAAAGCCGCTTGTTGTCTTCCACGATAGCCTATCTGCACAAATTCATTCCGTTTTGCTGCTGCCTTTATGAAAATTCTCAAATTCTTCTCCCGTACTTTGTTAATTGCCCGTCATTTTTCAAACTTATCATTCAGTATTTGCGAGTTCAAAAAAGCCCAGCAATGTTGAAAGTGCCAGAGGCGGACTCTGTCTCTCGTTCAGTCAGGACTCAATCAAAGAGAGAGCAAGGACGGTGATGTCATACTAAAACACTGAAACATTAGCACTGCGAATCTGTCAGTCAATACAAATGGCCCATATACTCCATTTCAGTTCATATGGTCAAAACTCCCTCAGCCTGTTTCGTCTGAAAATTCAATAATCTGAATGTTGGGCACAGAGAAGTCGCCCTTCCTTTTCCTCTCACTTAAGGAAATGAGTTTAACAATTTGTGATTAATTATTTCTTTGTCAATAAACATTAATGATGAGAAATGTAGGTCAATGAATGTGCATGTGTGTGTGCCGTCAGAGAAACGTGAAAGTCTGAGTGGTGCTTAGTCTTATGAATGTGATTCTTCAACTTATGTCTCAGGGGTTGAATCAATCATAAAATATAAATGATATCTTTAAAACTATAAAAATCAACATCAAAGATCAAAATAAAAAATAGATGTATTGTGTGAAAACATCAAATGTCTGTCATTTCCACAAAACCAATTCTGACACTAAAAATTTGGTTACAGACAGTAGTGTAAGTGATGCTTGAGATAAAATGATACGTGAAGTGTGAAATTCTTTAATTGTAATTATTTTTATTTTCTTAAGAGTGCATGTGTTATCAGACAGCATATACGGCTTCTAAAAAATAATTGCTAGAGCTGCATCTTTTTAACCTTGCTGTGAACAAAAAAGCCCAGAACATCATAAGGGACACCCACCATCCAGGTCACGCCGTTTGAACTGTTGCCTTCAGGCAGACGGCACAGATCAATTAACGCAAGGACTAAAGACGGAAACACAGTTTTTATCCTACTGCAATAACCACCCTCAAAGCTAAAAAAATGTGCGATATGGAAGCTGATGTGAAATAGATCGATGCAATGACAGAAAGTATGCATGTCTATGGATGCTCATACTGTTCAATGACAGTGTGTTCATGAATGTATGCCGTTTATGTATGCTATTTTTATAGAGTCTATGAATGATGCACTGACTGGAGAGCTCTTTAAATTTCGTTGTACCGGTGACACTGACAATAAAGACCTATTCTATCTATTCTGAACTCATTTCAGAAAAGAAAGCATGCAATACAGAATAGAGAAAGAAAGAGAGTGTATTTCTTCTTTGGCAAAGATTTTCACAAATTTCCTGTGGTCAGAGGTGGCCAGCATTTGCATAATCTCTGGGCGTAAATTGCTGAAAGTCTAATTTTCAAACATCCGCCCAATCTCCGTCAGGCGTAACACTTAATCAGAGCTCAGTCCGGCAAACAAGCGGGGTCTGGCACGTTGGTCATCCCTCAGCCTTCTGCCGATAGCTTTCATTTCCCTCAGCCGGAGAACTGTTAATGAACATCAAAGCTATCTTAAATCAACAGTCTGCCGCAGGTGAGAGATGCTTCGAGTGGAGAGAAACAAACCTCTCATGAATCAAAGATGCTCTTTTTCCATCCCGGTCCTTTAGGATATTTGTATATAGCTAACTTTCAAGCTTGCTAATCACAATTCAAACTCTACGGCACGCTCAATCGCTCTGTGCAGTCTCTCCATCTGCAATCTAAGCAGCAATGTGCCAATACCTATTTTCAGTCTTTAGGCAAACGAAGAATTCAAGGCGCTTTCCGCTATCAGCACAATTCGGGCGTATTAACGATGCTTTAATTATAATTAAAAGAGAGATACCTAAAAAAAGGAAAAAAAAAAGAAAAAGAAACAGCGCTGGAAAGAACAAAACACTCGCACCTTATTGGGATGTGGGCTGTTTGCACACTTGAAAGGTGAGACGAAAGCAAATCAATAATGAGCCATTTTGTAATTAACAGAATGTGCGCTGAATTAGGCAAACGACTATCTGGAGAAATTGAAAATATTGATTTTAATTTATAAAATATATTTCAGCCCTTTGATGCCCTTGCGTCGACAGACAATTAGATTTAACCATCACTTGGATATTTTTGCCTTCTCGTTTCTTATTATCATAAAATCTCGATATTTTCCCATGTAATGGGGAAGATAATGACGTTCGGGGAAGGTCAGGGGGTTGGATGGCCAAGGTTGAGGAGAAGATGACCGAAGGAAATGAGAGAAAAAGAGTCCAGCTTGTCTTTCAAACCGATGAGACCCGCTCACTTTCAAAGGCCCATAAAACGAAATGAAGCCCTGGGGGTCTGGAAGCTGGCTGGATTGTGTTTTCAAAGATGTATACTGTGTTTGCAGTTGTGACAATGGCGTCTTGGAGCCTCATGCCAATAGACCAGCAAACATTGTGAAACAGGCCCTTTGGGTGATTAGAATAATCACTTAATGCTTGCCAGCTCTTTCAAGCCTATGCCAGAGCTCGTAGATTAAGGTCACACCTCCAACCACCAGGCACACAACTATGCCTTCATCAAATAATGCAGCTAAACACCAACCCGTTTCAAATTTCTGTTTGTTATTCCAAACCAAACAATTAACACTGACTGACTCATGTTGTTCCAACCCCGTATGACATTTGTTCATCTTCAGAACACAAATTAAGATATTTTTTATGAAATCTGAGAGCTGGATCACTCCTTCCATTCTAGTCCATAGACTTCTTGAGGGATTGAAACTTGCCGGCCTTGAAAGTTATTAAAGACATTATTAAAATAGTCCAAGTCACTACAGTGGCTCAATCTTAAGTTTATCAAATGACTGAGAACACTTTTTGTGCACAAAAAAACCCCCAAAATAACGACTTTATTTCAAATATTCATTTCCTTCTCTCTCTGCCTTGAGTCAGGTTACTAGTTTAACAACGCATGATCTGTTGTATGTCACACGCATCACACATATGACCAGCGTCAACCAATAGTGAGCCTACGTGTGATGTAGCTCTACACAATTACACTAGTTTAACTGAATAGAGAAGGGAGAAAAGAGAAAGAGAATCAAAGAGAAGGAAGTGAATAGTTGAAATAAAGTCATTATTTATGTTTGTTTTTGCGCACAAAAAGTTTTCTCGTCACTTGATAAAGTTAAGATTGAGACACACTAAAGTAGTCACTTGGACTATTTTAACAATGTCTTTAATAACTTTTCGAGGTCGGCAAGTTTCAATCCCTCAAGAAGCCTATAGACTAGTATGGAGGAATGATCCAGCTCTCACATTTAATCAAAAATACCTTAATTCGTGTTCTGAAGATGAACGAAGGTCTTACGGGGTTGGAACAATACGAGGGTGAGAAACTACTGACAGAATTTTCATTTTTTGGGTGAACTATCCCTTTAATGTGTTGGAATTTTTTTGCACTACAAACCAATGATCAAACCAAGTGGCATCAGCAACAAATAATGCTCTTCTCAGAAATAACATTTCTGAGGTGATTTTATTCGATTTCTTAGCAGAGTAACCACAGGTGTAGTTCATAACATTAACTACAAAATATCGAATTAATAGAGTGAAAAGGACACATTCTTTCTTTAAAATAAGCGGTGCTTGCTTCAATTTTTCATCAAATGAGTTATCTAATGCAATGAGATACATTAGTTTTTACTGGCCAATACTTTTTGAAGCCACTGTAAGTTCAGTAAATGAAAATAAAATAGCATAAGAGGAAAAACACTATTTGAAAGGAATATGAAATTATCATATCAAGAGTATTTTGCCATTTCATATCCTCTGCAGCGTTCATAAATGGAGGATTCAAGGCATGCGGGTTGAGAACAATTTTTACACACACAAAGGACATTAGTAAAACTGCCCATTAGCCCTAAATGCAAATGCATTTAACCCTCTGTTACAGGGTTGCTTTCTGCAAATGATTTATTTATTTGGAAGCATAGTAATATGATTGTATTTATTATTATACGACACAATTACTATCTATGTTTAATTTGCTCAAAGGTGAGGATAAATGATAATGAGCTGATCCATTTTAGTTTTTCAGATGTTCTAAATTTATAAATATATCAATTCATAAAAAAATGTTTTCTGATATTGTCCAATGACCCCATTTCCCCTTCTCCTTTTCTCCTTTTACACTGTTTTTAATTGGATCTATTTTATGTGCACAAGTCAAATAGAAAAAAATCCCAATCTTTTTACTAAAGATATAATGCATTACAGAGCCATTTCCTTTGAAATGAGGATCCACTCACCTGCATAGAATTCTGGGCTGTAGACTGCACCTACGACTGGATTCAACTTCCAGCCTAGACAGAGAAAGAGAGGGAGACCATCTGATATTAGCCACCCTCGGTCTGCACAACGAGAATTCTACATCTGATCCTTCACAAGAGTTGGCTTCTGGTTAACTAGAACCTCCAGGCCCATGTGTAATGATGTCAGTAGCGGGCTGACCACACTGAAGCACTACTGTCATGCAGAGCAGGATAGGGCCCTGAGTGGTCTGACAGATTTCTCTCTAATTCTAACCTCTACAAATGGCCTGTCTGTCTAAACCCTCCATAAGTAAAAAAAAATCCTGTGATATCAACTGAGATCTGATCTAAAAGGCTGTCTCAGTTTTCCACATCCATTTAAACTTGCAGGTGAGGAAATAAAAGAGAACAGCCGTGAAAAACATTTCAGATGATACTCAGAAAATCGACAATTACGAGCACTCTCCTTCTCTGGTTGAAAATCTTTGGGTCTGGGGCTACATGTTTTTTAGACTGTGAATAAGACAGTAGAGTTGGTTACACTGTAATTGAAAGTATTTTAAAGTGACAGTTAGATTATGTATCTGTTACCTGTCTGTGAAGTTGCATACTCTGTCTAAGGTATAAAGTTAGTCCTGTACAACTTATAATGTAAATATATGGGGTCCCAAAGCATGAGACCATTTAGGGGAACAACAGGATTCAAAATGTAATCTAAAATAAACAGATATTATAATGATTTGAAAAAGCCAGCCCGTTCTCATCCTTTAGCGTCACATAGAATGCTATATGACAAAACGGCGCTATATGCACATGGCACCCTTTATTGTTAATATAACACGCGAACCCAAGGCGTCATAAATCCTTTAACGTAATATGAGACTACCCTACCCCACACCTAAACCTACCCATCACAGCACGTTATATTAACGATAACGGGTGCCATGTGCGTGGTATAGCGCCTTTTTCATTTAGTGTTCTATATGACGCTAAAGGATGAGAATGCTGTAAATAAGCTTTAATTTTTTTTTATATTTAAGGTTCTGCACTATTTCTAGGTTGTTATTTAGATGAGTAAATCTGAGAAAGATGCACAAGATACTTTTTAGATTATTCTCAAATCATGCTGGCATGATATCATTAACTCTTTTCCCACCATTGATGGAATATTGACGGAATTTATAGGAGTATAGGAGGTGTCGCAATTGCGCATTTGCTGAAAGAGTACATAATCTCCAGAACAAAACACTGACGAAAAAGAAGCAGAAACAAGTAATAGAAGCATGGTTTATGTAACAGAGGCCAGCTAGTAAATGCTGTGATTGTAAACCTCACTCCCCTGATCTCAAGAGAAACACTAGTGACTCACACTAGAGACTGAGGTGTTTAGCCTCCTTGTTTTCTTGAATTTCTTTGAAGTGTTTTCTTGAATTTCTCAGTTTTTAAAACAAAATGTTGCTTTTTATAAAACCCTCATTCATGTTGATAAAAATAATACGTGAAGCTAGAATATTTTTGTGGGTGTGTTGTTGTTGCTTAAAAGCAGAGGCTCTGCTCTTTATTTGAATATATGGCATGTTCAGATTTTCAAACAACAAAATAGTGTGGGGACCATGAACGTTTTGTGAAAATCAACAAAAATGCTGGTGGTGGCTGGCAACTTTTTAAAAAAACACTGGCGCAGAAAGAGTTAAAGAAATATCAAGTCAACATTTTGTTTCCGTCAATGGTGGGGAAAGAGATGATAAATCACAAAAATATGAATTAATTGTCAATATGAAGAGAACTTGTTCTTACCATTTGCATATGGGTTGACAGTCTTTTTATTCGTCATTACCCGTGCTGTTGCATTGTTTACCTGAGTACAAACAGGAGCATGTGAGCAAGAACCATACTGAAGCTAAAGCTGTAAATATTAAAAATATTGCATGCATTACATTGAAGATTTTCAAAATGATTATAGATCATAACAAACAGTTAAAGAAAAGTGTAAATACATATAAAGCAAAGAAAATATATGCAAAAGTCTCATCATAAAAAGACTTGTCAGCATGCGCCATCAAATGATGATCACGTTGAAGGAGTACATGGAGTAAAGAAAAACAGAAACACAAAATTCACTCAACAAACGAAAGGCATCAAGTATGAGACAGCATGCAGTAGAGAGGGAACGACTAGGTTAAACGAAAAACAAGAGCGTAGGAATGGAAGGAAACAAAAAGTTTGGCATTGTGCAACATACACTAAACCTTCAGAGTTGAGGTACAGTCGGAAAACAAAGCAACATTTAGCATTCAACACTCCAAGAGCCTTGTGCTTCATCACAAGAATAATAATCAGAAAGATAAATAAAAAGAATAACGAAAGAAAATCATTCAAGCCGAAAAAGGATATAAAGAGAGTGCATTATTTAACATAATCATGGAGTTCAGAATCTGAGTAGGATGCGCACGATTCAGTTCAATCCAATCAGAGGCTCTCAGGAAGCTAAGTGTTCACTCAAGTAACACGCGTACCAAGAGAAAACAGCATCAAGAAACTCAACATCAAGTCAAAAAACAGTCACGAGGTATCAGCGCGAGTTCGTGAAATGGCAGATGGCTCTCTCCACTTACCATTCGCCGCCATTCGCCCGTGTGTATGTATTGTTACTGAGTTTGGTGAGGGGCCTACCAGCTACCGTTGGAACAGGGGGAAAATGAGAAAGCAAAAAAGCCATCATCTTACTGAAAGATGGCACCACGTTCACATTCGAACTTTAAAACTTGAAAATAAAAAAGCTGCAAACAAATAAAGCAACAACTGTTAAATGTGAGTCGGCTATAAGGATGGCCACTGTCGTTGACTGTAAAGTAGACAACAGTGCACTTGTGAAGTAGGTGTCACTGGAGCTGTAGATTTAAAAGGCTTGTGTTTGAGAGCAGCCCTGTCTAATGGCAGCGTCTTCAGGCCAATTAACAAATGCTGCCGGCTTCGGGCCGCTTTTAGCGCAGATCCCTCGTCAACTTTGCAATAAGGCCTCCGGCTATCATCACACAAATGCTGTTTGCACTCTGCCTGATGACTTGCTGCACCCATTTGCTTATTAAGCAAAAATATGCTATGGAAGAGAACAGAAAAGAACAGAAAAGAATCGAAGTGAATGCCAACTAAAGCCAACCAATTAGATTACGCGAGCGAGCACCGTGGTCTATCTGATTCGAAATCTTAGAATAACTGAAACGGATTAGGGATACAATGGGGGGAGGGAGGGAAAGAGAGAGGAGCACACGCAGGAAAAGACGAGTGATGCGTCTAAAATAGTGAGATGAGAGTGAGGCGCACACTGACACACACAACAGAATAATGGATAACGACAAGAAAGACAACAAACAAACAAACAAACAAAAATGAATAAAAGAAAACAAAAACAATTGAGAAGGGAAATATTTGTTACATGCACCTCTATTTTACGACCTTCTACCACCGTGCCGTGTAATTTCTCTCTGGCCCTGTCCGCATCGGCACTATTTTCGAAAGTTACGAAACCAAAACCCTGCATGCAGGTGGGAGAGGGGAGGGGAGAACAACATGCACATTATTAATTCAGTCATACACCCAAGAAATCCACTGTGGCTCTACCTCTGCCATTCTCACACACAAAAACAGCTGCTGCTGCTGCTACTGCTGCATTTACCCCCTCTCTCTTTCTCCTCCTCTTTTCTCCTGCACCATGCAAAGCATCGAGATTAACGATAATTTACGGGTTCTGTTAGAACCTCTAAGGAGAAATGAAATACAATGGCACGTCTAAGAACGTAAAGTCACTTAAATGAAATGTAAAAAAAAGCAAAGAAAATAGTACACCTTTAATAAGTTAGATTAAACATAATATATTTGGAAAAAAGTGAAATAAAATAAAACAGTGTCATTCAAAAGTCTATAATGCAACATAAATAAAAGTCTTCACAAATGAAAAAAAAAACAACTCGTAAGACAAATAATAAAGGATTGTGTACTAAAGAACTTGTTAACATGCATCATTATCTCCCCCAGCTGGAACAGAAGAACATAATTCATATTTCAATAAAGAAAATTGTTTATGCACAAGAATGATGCTAAGTGTCATAACACTGAATAACGCTGTCAATTACGTAGCTCAGTGGAGAATGTTCTTCATTTGACACCATAACAGAACAAAGACAAGTGCCAAACACATTTCCACACACTCCATTGAACAGGGCACTAATAACTCTAGCACAGCAGCTGATATGAGATTGCATTACATACGTTAACATGACTACAACAAGCATTTGTTCGGTACAATACAGGTACTAATTCATCACTGGATTCTTTCCCTTTTTAAATAAACATGATGTTCAGTTAAGCCTCTAAACTCACTGCACTGTTCTGATTGGTCAAAGAATATGAGCATGCAAAGGAAGAATGTCGTATGACGTACCTTTGATCCTCGTTCATTAAATATGATTTCAACATCTAAGATTTTACCAAATTGCTGGAAAGAGAACAGAACACAGATCAGACATACTGTTTAAATTTGATTTGACATGTAAACTCACTTTCTAACTTCAAAAACATTTACTTAATCTAGGTGCATCAAGCTGCATGTTTTAAATGTTGTTTTAATCCATCTAAAAATCACCAATTATTCATATTCATATTCGAGATAATGGATCATTTACTATCAATTTCTTTGAAAAGAAAAAAAAAAGATATGCAATTTTAATGAATATTTATTTAAATTGAGTTGTTTAAAGCTCTTTTTGATTTTGACTTAAAATAAATAATTATACACAATTCAAAAGTTTGGGGTTGGTAAGATTTTTTTTTTTTAACAGGTTTCTTATGCTCAACAAATCAACAAAAAATACAGTGACATTGTGAAATATTATTACAATTTAAATTTACATACATATTTTGTATTTTAAAATAAAGAAACTTAAAATAAAGAAATGTAATTTATTCCTGTGATGCAAATCTGAATTTTCAGCATCATTACTCATGTCTTCAGTGTCATTTGCTGTTCAAGAAACATTTCATATTTATCATCAGTGTTGAAAACTTAATATCTTTATTAGAAGCTTGATAGTTATTCAGGATTATTTGATAAATAGAAAGTTCAAAAGAACAGCATTTATTTAAAACAGAAGTATAATGTAACACTGTGGGCCCTATTTTACCGATCTGAAACGCAATATCAAGTAACTTTGTGGGCGGGTCTTGAACGCTGTTGCTATTTTACCAGGGGATAAATGACTCTTGCACCCGACGCAAGTTTTAAAAGAGGTTGGTCTGGAGTAGCTTCATTATTTAAAGGTGTGTTTTGGGCGTAACGGAAACAAACCAATAAGAGCGTCATATCACATTCCCTTTAAGAGCATGATGAACGAGGTGCGCTTGTTCCATGGCGCAATAGTATTATAACGGCGTATTTACCAAGCGCACATCAACTGGTTCACAGCCGAGGAGATCGATGTTCTCGTCAGGGCAGTAAAAGAAATAGAATTGACATTGGGGATGGGACAAACCCACCCAAATTAGCTTCAGTTAAACATGCTTATAATAATTTGGGTAAATGTGTAAGCTTTATGCCTATTTTTCCCATCGTCATGGACACAACAATGATTTTCCTCGTGTTTAATTTTTTTTTTAATAATAATGTATCATTTGCAAAAAGTAAAATGCATCTGTGTAGACAAGAGAATCATCTACAGTGTATGCGCGTTGTTCACACTCTGTATTATGGCCAAGCATGCGCGCTTAAAATAGCATCTGAATGTACGCGCAACGCGCCACTGACTTTAGACTAGTTTTTTTCTGGTCATTGCGCAATTGTTTTCTGAAACTGCAGAATATCACCAGGGATTGTTTGCGCCGAAACACGCCTCATTTTTGCGCTGACCCGGCCAGGGAGCGCATCTGTGGAGGGAAAAGTCCACTTTGCACGGGTGCAAAATAGGAATGATAAATGCGCCATTTGCGCCGGGTGCAAGATAGGGCCCTGTAAATGTAATGTAACGTTTTTACAGTTACGTTGGACCATTTTAATGCATCCTTGCAGAATAAAAGTACTAATTTAATTAAAAAATAAAACAAAATCCTACTGACCCCAAACTATGCATTTTTTTTTCCATTTAATATTCAAATAAATCCTCAGTTATGCCCTATGGAGCTTCCAAAACAAGACTGGACCCAAATCGCAGATCTTACCCAAATCAAATATCATGGGACACGCATTAGGACAGCACACGGCTCAACAATATTATTGATCTGTGTTGTATTATTTTCAAGTTATCACTGTGAAGCTGCTTTAAAACAATCTGTATTGTAAAAAGCGCTATATAAATAAAGGTGACTTGACTGGCGGCGTGGCCACTGTCTGTACTGTGAAAGAGAAAGAGAGAAAACAGGTACTTACGCCAAACATTTGCCTGAGGTCTGGATCTCTAAACCTGAAGGGGATATTAGAGACGTGGAGCCTCTTGGGCTGCGATTTGTTTTCTGTGTTTTCAGATGACTGTGTTTGCTGTTGGCTGTCTGTCTGTGCTGAATCGTCTGTCTGCTGTGTGGGGAAAAAGAGAATGAAATCAGGGAATATCAGTCAGTAAGAATTTTGATGTGCCAACTGTAAATAAACTCAACAAGCGAAGATGCTGTCTTTGCACACAGGTGTTTGCCGCACCACTGGTGTGCTTTTCGACTCGGCCCATCGCAGTACTGCAGTCTGAATGAACAGTCTATCGTGCCTGTACCTCCAGGCGCTTCCATGGAGCCAGACCCATGGCTTTGTTTTAACAACATAGCTGGTGAAAACTTTTACCACCTGTTTCTGCCTCCCTTTCTCAGGCAGATTTGAAAAACATATGTAGAGCACGCACACACAAAACGAGGCGTAGTTTGTAATGCGGTGTTTGCAGGGGTTGGGGCAGTGGGTGGTAGCTGTGGGTGATATATGACATGGCTGCTTCACTATATCTTGCTTTCTCTCGCTTTCTCTGGCCACGCATGACTGCTGGCTGCTCTCTGCAACTATGTGCCTCTCAGCCTGGACTGCTGCCTGGGAGAGAAAGTGGCTGAGGCATGTGTGTGTGTGTGTTTCTGTCTGAATGTATTTGTATGACTTAGAGAGAGTATTGCATTGGGAGACTTTACTTTCTATTTTTCTCCCTTGTGTACGTTTGTGTGTCAGTGGGCGACTTCCAAATGGCGTTTTTATGCCCTTAAAGGAACAGTACAACCAAGAAAATAAAATTCTGCAATCATGTTGATCCAAACCAGACTTTTTTTTTTTCAAAGGGATCCTTTTTGAATGATGAAGCCTTAAAAAGGATGCAAAAGCAGCATTAAACCAAAAGTATTACAATAAACAGTAACGATTTCTTTAAAATAAGTGAAATGTTGTGAAATGTTATTTCTTTATAAATTTAACTATATTTGAAAATGTCATTTGATGCCAATGCATCATTACTTCAGTTTTCAATGTCACATGATCCTTCAGAAATCACTCTATATGCTGATTTGCATTATCATTAGGGCTGCAACAAAGATTATTTTGATAATCGATCAATCTAGCGATTATTAGAACGATTAATCGACTAATCATTGATTATTTTGAAGATATTTGGAAGAATGTTTTAATCAAACAGATCTCAATCCTATTGACTACCATAGTAGGAAAAATACATTCAATGGTAGTCAAAGGGGATTTAGATCTGTTTGATTAAAACATTCTTCCAAATATCTTCCTTTGTGTTCAGCAGAACAAATAAACACATAGAGGTTTGGAACAACATGAGGGTGAGTAAATACTGACAAATTTTTCATTTTTGGGTGAACTAACTTTTTAAGTTTGGAATGATTATTCAGCTTTTTCAATTAGTTAAAACATTGAGTTATATATTCTTACCATAATATAAAAAAGAAAATCAGTTCAGCTTTTGAAATAGTGGTTTTAATGAACTTGGAGCCAACTAAACATGTCATTCTCTGTAAGTTTAACTCAAATAACACACAAATGCTCTCTAAGCATTGTTTAATAAGCCCACTGCTTTTCATAGAACTGAAACAGAAAAAGGGTCATTACTTCAGGACACAAAAAGGGTAAAATATTAATCTGCAAACCATTAAAGATATAAAATTACAATAGTTTTTTTACATGAGAATTGAGCTGACAGAGATGTTCTCATTCACCTTTTAATTTACAGAATGAAAAAGAAAACGTAACTGCCATGATATTATTCCTAACATCTCCTTTTGTAAGTCTTCATGATTATGGAACAAAATATAGGTCAGTGATACGACTGTAATACCTAATAGCGTTACAATAATAAAAACAGGCCTGACTCCTAAGCTCAATTAAGCTTTATTCTATGCAAAATAAATCATCATATTACTGTAATTATATTATTATTGATGATATTATTACTATAAGTAGCATTGCATGATCTAATGAAGATATTTACCACTAGTTTAGTTAGCTCCAGCTGGAGAACACTTGATTCTCACCGGCTCCTCTTGTGTATGGGATGTTTCCTCTTTAAGTGCTCCAACATGCATGTTGTGCTCCGGTGAAAAGCAAGTTTTGCCTTGCATGTATTGCACATGACAGCATTGTTGGTTTTAAGTTTTGTAAAACTTTGCCAAACCTTGCTAGTTCGGATTCGTTTGCACTCATCATAATAATTCGCGCTGTTTTTTCTTTTACCGCACTTGCATTTATAAAGGGCTGCATTTACACTCTAGCGCCAAAGCGCCGTAGCGGTCAAATCACGATATTGCACGCCCTTACATTAGGTCACGTGAGATCAAACGACCACTCAACAACAAAGATATTTGTCGACAAATGTCTGACATCGTAATCGTTGCAGCCCTAATTATCATTGTTGTTTTTGTGGAAACTGTAATTTTTTTTCAGGATTCTATGATGAAGAAACTGAAAAAGAAATAATTTTTCACCTCACCAATCATGTCTCTGCCCTTAGGAGTGAGGCCATAGTGGTGCTCTGTTGAATGAAATTCACCCATTATGCATGTTAGCATGAGCATGTTCACATGTATGTGAATTTATGTGCATTTATTTTCCTTTGTAGCACTTGAGAAGCGGAGGTTCTGCCTCAAGCCTGCAGTTATGCCCAGAGATATTTTTTAAACTTTCTGCTTGCTGCAGCTGTCCTGTCATGCTTCAAGCGCTCTGGAAATCATATTGTCTGGAACAAAAGAATGACTGAGTCCCAGTGTAACAACTGCCTCTGACATTACAGATGCTCAGGACTTTTAAAGCAAGCTTCACTGGAAATACTGGCAACGGAACGGACCATGTGTCTGTGTGCGTGTGGCATTGTTATTTAAATCAGGCTGTGCTCTGGGCGACTCTGACAAAAGCGGCAACAGAAAGTTTAAAAAAAGCAAAGCTCAAATGAAGAATAAAGAACAGCTTGCCGGAACTATAAATATGAATATCGTGTCATCATAATGTTTGTACAGTGTACGATATCCGACTGAAACGCAAGGGTGGGGGAAAACATGAGAGAGCACTTGAAAAATACTAGTCTTTCAATACATGAAAGGCTGCAGAAGTGCGAGGAGAGAAAAAAAAATCTGTCTTGTGTTATTACAAGTCATAAACAAAAGAACACCCACTCCTCAAGGCAGAGAACAAAGAAAAACGGAAGATAAAACGCTAAAGCAGTGTAGTAAACCATCCAATGTAAAACTGACAAGATGTGCGGCGTCTTTATTGCTTTAACAAAATTGCACTTTTCCTATTGCGGGGAGGCTCGGTTTAATGGCGTCGCGAGGCAAGCGGCCCTCAGCAGAAGAGACAACTGGGGTGTTGTAATTGGAAATATGCTTTTCCATTTACAGCTCTTTCAATAAAGGTATAGGAAGGAATGCAGCGGGTCTTTAGGTTGAGGCACGGCACGGTCGGCAGCCATATGTGCGGTTTTAGAGATCTCATTTCATGGTCTGTGCATATGGCTGCCTTAATGGCTCAATTAATTGATTCCGAAATCAATTAATCGATTCGCCCGTCTAGTAGCCTTGGGGAGCCGGGGGCCACGGTGACTGATCTCAGGGTGATGGGATGAGACGGAGGGGAAAGAAATAAATCTATAGAAGTAAAATAAGGGCCAGGGGCAGAAGCGAAACACATTTTGAAATCACATTCACAGTGTGTGTTGAAATATTCAGGCATCAAACTTGCCTTGAAATCCCGCTTTCATTAGTCAAACATGCGATGCACAATACGATACTTCCAATCGTTACAAATCGCGATCGATTCTAAAAAAACAGAAGAATAAAGTCCTCTGTGGCCATTTCTTTGAGAGAGAGATTGTGTTGCTCCCTGTAGGGAGGAAAGGTGAGGGAAAGATGGAGCGATAAGGACAGGAATGTGAGGGAGGACAGCGGTTCAGCCTGGGAGACCTACTCAATTACTGATTGGGGACTCACAGAGTTGTGAGTGTTTACCATTCATTGATCTCACACTGAGTGCTAAACGGCAAACAGTGACAGGGCTGCCGGTGTGTGCTCTGAGCACACACACACACAAAAACACACAGCCGCTGGAGTGCAAGAGCCCACACGGACACACATATGGCAGCGCTGGACAGAAAAAGATAACCTCACAGTGAGGACTTGGAGCATAAAATGCCTTCAGAATATTTTCCATTTCGAGGAATGAGGAATTTTTCAGTGTGGGGAATGTGGAATAATTGCATCAACCGTCATTGATCCATGAGAGAGCTAAAGTGTTGTACATTTCATAAAAGGAAAAAATCCATATTTCATCTATGCAGTGTTGGGGAAGCTACTCTGAAACTGTAGTTTGACAAGCTACAAGCTACTCGTAAGTTAAAGTAGTTTAACTACAGTCAAGCTACCCGTTTAGAAAAGTAGTTAGCTACACTACAAGTTACAATCAAAAAGTAGCTAGCTACATTGAAACTACTTTTGCTTTTTGAACAACGTATATTATAAATAACTGAATACGTCTCTGAGGAATGTTTTAAGTAAAATATTTAGTGTTTAAAACAAGGCAATGCAATTACGATTTCAAAGAGTATTGTTTTATTACACACAACACTAAAATATCTCTGACTGTTTGTCAAAAGTGCAACAAATAGCCTACAACATAGCAAGAATGAAATATACATCCAACGTAAATTGCATGTAGAACATTTGCTCAAAAATACTGATTGAACTTGGACAAATAAGGCCATGGGTAATTAACGTTAGTTGTTTCTCCATCGTCCAAATCTGCCGACACGTCCTTGCTATATAATCATAATATGGGTGTGTCCACCCTTTTTTGTGTTCGTCAGTGAACCGTTAGCCACAAGACGCGTGATTAAACAACAGGTGGTGGTAATGGCAAAAAATAAGTTTGTAATCTAACAAGAAGAAGAATATGCTTGCATCGAGCTGATTTGTGCAGGCTCAACAATGTAGCAATGTAGCTTTTGCTCGCGCTACACCGCTACTTGCTGCAAAAAGTAGTTAGCTACTGGAAAAGCTACACTTTTTAAAAAGCAACTGAGCTACTGCCAAGCTACTGAAAAATGTAGTTAAGTTAGTAGCGTCCCCAACACTGAATTTATGTATATGCATATGTATGTATGCATGTAAGTGTGTGTGTGTGACATTTTTTCTTTATGAAATGTATATGTAGTAGAATATGTGTGTGTACTTATATCAAAATATATATACGGCCAGTTACCCTACTTAACCTAAAAGGAGTGGAATGGTTATCATTCCTTTCTCGGAACAATTCTGGGATGTGTGCCATGTAAAAATATAGCCGTGTGTGTGTGTGTGTGTCTGTATAGCATGCATACGGCTGACAGTTTACATAGCGTGCCATCTGTGCCGCATTCTTTTCACTGGCAGAGGACTTCAACATGGAGGGTAAAACAAAAACAAACAGTAAAAAAAGGCTTCCAGTTAATCTTTTTTGGTATCAAAGGATTCATTAATAGTCATTCATTATAACAGAAGCATATTTTGCTGCAATGTTGGTTTTACATGAGCAGAAAAATAAAAACCAAGCATTTGGGAAAGATAAACCAACCAAAGCCACAGCGCTCAGTGCTTCAGAGTGCTGAACGCTCATTTGCGAAGACGTTCTCATGCACAAACAACTGCACAATAGCTCACAGAGGTACAACACTGAGGGATTCCTGCACTCAGTGAACCGCAGAGGCAAAAAAAGACAGATAACGTACATCAGCGATGATGCCATTTTAAGATGTGCTATTTTCAGCACAGGAACATTACTAGGATGAAACGCAGTAGCTGTCTAAGTCAACCTCCACTATCATCTGTGCATATACAACCATCCGTCGACCCCCAAAAGCTGCACCAGAGGGGTTGAGAGGGGGACGTTCTGCAAGATGTCTGCCCTCTTGAGGGTATGGCCCAGTCCACACGTGCCCTCCCTTAAGGAAATCAGCTCTCACTCCGCCTGGATGAGGATGGGCACGCCGTGGCATCTCTTTCGCGACCACATGGGGGAGGCGACCAATGAAGCACGACAAGAGTCAGAGCAGCAAGCCGACATATTGAGCTGACATCCACACCATTTGTGAAACTTCTTTTTTTTAGGTGAAAAAAATGCATGAGAAAATAATCAACAGATTTACAACAAATATGAGACCACTCATCTTTCTGAAGTGACACTATCTAGTAGCGAAATGTCACTTGAGAGGAGGGAGTACCTGCATGTCACTGTGATTGGCTGACTACAGTCAATGAGATAATGCCTGGCTATCATGTTCACACAGTGCACGCAAACCAATCTGAATGGGTCAAACTGGAGGCAATGGATGGGCTGATTAAAGAGTAAACAACTCACCCACTATCTGTATTGTCCGAAACTAAATGAACTTGAAATGATCTGTGAGTGGGCCGGTTTTAACAACCACTCAGGCCGGTTAAATAAACTAAAAGTCCACCTCTGTGTCTGTGACCATCATTACATCTGTGGTGTTTACTGAGAATCTGATGACTAATGTCCTGAAATGAAGGTGACAATTAATAATAACAGTCATAACAAAACTGTTAAGAAGAAATTAAATTTGTATTAATCTTTGTTAACATTAGTTTTTAAATACACAACTGTTCATTGTTTGTTCATGTAAGTGTATAGTGGATGGAAATAATGTTAACAAATACAACTTTTGATTTGTATAATTTATTAGTAAATGTTCAAATTCACATAAACTAATAAGGTTAATAAATGATGTTAGTGTTGTTAATTTTTAGTTTATTTTAACTTAAGTAGTTAACTAACGGTGAATAATGAAACCTTACTGTAAAGTGTCACCCATTTTATAATAAGTTTCAATTCATTACCATTATCACGACATAAGGTAAAATAAACTAAAAAGAAACATTTCATTGCAGCATTCATCAATTTAGGATAATGTTAATATATACTGTAAATAACCTATAGTTCATTATTATATCTAAACAAATGTTAATTTAAACAACTTCATATGCTAAAAATGTATTAGTATACACTGCTGTTCAAAAGTTTGGGGTTGGCTGTTTTTTTGAAAGAAGTCTCTAATACTTAACGCCGTTGCATCAAAAGTGTAGTAAAAAAAACTGTAATATTGTGAAAAATGAATACAATTTAAAATAACTGTTTACAATTTAAATATTAATGTAATTTTTTCCAGTTATGTCAAAGCTGAATTTTCAGCATCCTTACTCCAGTCTTCAGTGTCACATGATCCTTTAGATATCATTCTAATGATGATTTGGAGCTCAAGAAACATTTATTATTATTATATATTTTGAAAAGATTTGTGCTGCTTTGTATTTTTTTAAAAGCCAAAAGCACTATTTATAAAAAAATAAATAAAAAAATCTGTCTTTACTGGCACTTTTGCATTACATTTTAATTTCTCTCCCTCTTGCCGCTTCTAAGCCATAAGACTTCCGTTCATCTTTGGAACACAAATTAAGATATTTTAATGAAATTGAGATATCTGTCCCTCCATTATTTGTAAAGCCTAAATTTAAAAATGTAATCTGTTCATCATATAAAGCAATCATGTCTATTCAGAAAATTTTGACTAAACCACTCAATTCATATTCGTCTGCTAAATGAATAAATGTAAATGTAATGTAATCTCTTTATGAACTTTTTCTAGCATCAAAATGGTAGTTGCAAAGCTGTCAACAGGGGCACAGAAAGCATTTAGATTAAATTAAAATATCTTAATTCAATGCATTCTCATCCTAAGGCATCATCTAACTGAGACTTTTGACCATGCGTCTAAATCTGGCACACATGGCAACCTTTAGCGTCAGTTAGATGACGTGGGTAGGTTTAGGTCTGGGGTAGGGTTAGGGTTACGGGTTTGGAACAACACAAGAGTAATTTATGACATCATTTTCATTTTTGGGTGAACCAACCCTTCAATCCTTGCTGAATAAATAATAATAATAGTAAAAAAAACTTTCTGACGCCAAACTTTTGAACAGAGATTTAGAAATGAACATTGATCTAGATGAATAAATGTTGTGCATTGTTAGCTATACTAGCAATTGCATCAACTAATGTAAAAAAAAATCTATATATTGTAAAGCATTATTACAACTTAATATTATTCAGGGATGCACCGATATGACAATTTTGGCCGATACAATAACCGATAATTCTGTATATTTGAAAGCCGATAACCATATTGGCCGATAAATCTAAATTCAAATTTTTTGAAAATTTTTGAGAGCCTTATAATAAAAAAGTCTCCTCATTAAAAATCAAGATAAACACAATTATGATGTTCTTATTTTAATGTTGTGTAGTCGATATGATAGACTTGCGCTGCACATTTTGCACTTTAACTGGAATTTCCTTTTTTAAAATGATTTCAATCATATTTCAAGCACTTTAAAAGCATCATGTTGAACAGTGCACATCTAAAGTGCCTCAGCTGAAGGAAATAATACATAATTTATCGGCTTTTAGATATCGGCTAAATGTTTTTGTTGGGCCAATAATGATAACATTAAAAATGATCATTTATCGGCTGATACCGATAATGTGGCCGATATATCATGCATCCCTTATATTATTGTTTGCTTTTGGAAAGCAAATACTGTTCCATATGCATTCATGAAATCCACCACTAGCTCTCTCACACTGACCACTGAGAATATGGCACTGCGCTCTATCAAAATACCATTGAATAGCATCTATTATTATATTAAAACATCCCTCTGGGAGCTGATTGGTTACCACCTACTCCAACAAACAAAGAAAAGATGACAACGAGGGAAGTATCACAGTCTAGGCCTCTTTTGTTTGTAGATGAAGGATCAGTTGTGAGGAACGACTTGGATCTAAAAACAGCTCCAGCCAGATGAGGTCATAGCTTTGGATGTCTGTAAAGTTTTGCTTTCTCTGGGCTCATAAAGTGAAGGAAAGAGATTGAGAGAGAGAGAGAGAGAGAGAGAGAGAGAGAGAGAGAGAGAGAGAGAGAGAGAGAGAGAGAGAGAGAGAGAGAGGGAGGGGGGTTAATGGCTTTTCCAGATGTGGGTTTTGCTCCCTTCTGCTCTGGCACTAAAAAAGAAATTTGAAGACTAAGGTAGGATGGGTAATGAAAATCTGGCCGCTGTTCGCAAGAAAGCTCATATTTTCCTTAAAATCATCAGTAAAATGGTTAAAACATTTTGTCTGTTGAGCAAATGGTCTAATTATGGAATACAATAGGAGTTTCTCCTAAAAAATGTGAAAATTGTTTGTTCTTTTCTAAGGAATGGTTCACCCCAAAATGAAACTTCTATCATCATTTTTCTCACCCTCATGTCATTCCAAACATACATGCTTTAATCACCCCTCCCCAATACCCCTCCCCAATACAACACAAAAGACTAGGGCTGGACCAGAATATTCAAATATCCGAATATTCGTTCGGTGGGTTGGTATTCGATTTGAAAATGTGACATTTCGAATAATCGTTTTTTTTTTGTATCAATCTAAATGAATCTACTGCGAGACTTTGAGATTTTACTGGGACCTCACGTCACAATTTCGTTTTTTTTTTTTATTTCGTTTTTCTATATTTAGGCCTAAGTTATTCGTTTTCATTTATTTAAATTTCGTTTTTATACATTTAAATGAGTTGTTTTTGTTTTATTTATTTAAATTTCGTTTTTATCCATTAAATTGAATTTTTATTCATTTAAATCTACCCTACTTTGTTAGTGAGAATACTATACCTTATCAAAAATATTGCTTAAGTTAAAAGACCTGTGTGTGTGTGTTTTATGACACAAATGCAGTACGTGTCAGTTCTTGGAGCATGTAATCCCTGCTCGCGTGAGGCGCGCGCGCTTCTTTATTTAAATCTACCCTTATTTGTCAGTTATTTGTTAGTGAAGTATAAGTTAACAGACCTGGGAACAGAGAATCGCTGTTCTCGACATAACAAAAGATAATGTCGAGCCCCGCCTGATATATATTCCGTCATTGGTTTTCCCTGAATAGAATTAGGCTACGCTGTTGAAAACGAAAGTGGGAGACACACATTCATTGCGTTTTACCGTGATGAGAGTTTCTGTTTCTTATTAAACTCAACACATTATAATGATTCATCTGTCATCTGTCACACATTATAGGTGGCCTGTGTGTGTATTTTATATCACTAATGCAGTGTCCGTTCTCAGAGAATATTTCCTGCACGCGTGAGGCGCGCGCCACTTCTGTATTTAAATCTACCTTACTTTGTCAGTTATTTGTTAGTCAGTTATAAGTTAACAGACGTGTGTGTTTTGCAGTGTCCGTTCTCGGAGCATACTTTCTGCTCGTGTTAGGCGCGCCGCTTCCTGCTCGCGCTGTTCTGTAGTTTTCTGAACGTGTCGTGCCTCGCCTGTCTATCTATATTGCACCATATAGAGATTCCGAAGCTTTGAATATTCGATGTTTATTACTACCGAAGCTTCGAAGCTCAAAAATGGTATTCGGACCAGCCCTACAAAAGACATTTCTGATGATTTGTTGCACATCTTGTGCCATTCGAACTAGAACACATTTAATGCTAAATTTTAACATATGTAGGACATGACTAGAATTAATCGGGTGATAATACATATTATTAGGGAAAATAAATACAAATATTTACAAATATGGCATAACTAAAAATCAATACATCTGAATTCGAGTTCTTTACATAATACTATGAATTTTACACAGGCCTATATTACAATAAACTAACAATTCACATTGATTCTCAACTGACCTATAGGTTATGACGAATAATGAAGATTCAAATGTATTATTTTATAAAAACTCTAATAATATTAGAGTTAATAGACCCCTTTACAGTTGGTAAACACGGTGACATTTTTATGTGGGCGGAGCTTAGGTGGAGGCAGAACGAGCGCTCTGGCCGCTTAACTAATGCAAGTAACTAATGCAAGTTTTGTTAGCTTGTTTTTTAACAACGACTGATTTTATCTTAATGTGTAAGGTCACTCAGTGTCCAGGACCGCGATTGTTATTTTCAAAAGTTAATTTTAACAGACAGAACCAGATTGGCCGACCCGTCAGCCGCCTACACGCTCACTCACTGCATGGACGATCTGACAGGATTAACGTTACGTTACCTCGGTTGAGTGGCCTGACTTCTACACCTACCTTATAGAGAAACCGAATCGTAAAGAGAAACTGAGGGCATATACAGTAAATCTTTAGATGCCTATAACTATGTGCTGAATGGTCATGTACAAGACTTGTGTGTACGATCTGCAGTTCTGCCGAGCCAGCGCCGAGACGACGACAATGTAAACAGTGACATTACGGTGCAATTTTAATCATGTGAATATTTTCTAGAAATAAAAAGTTCAGGTACAGCATATTCATTTTGAACAGCACAATGATACTAGCACCAAACAACACAATACGATGATATTTAATAATAATAAAAGTAATTTAAGCTCCTTATTATGTAGCCGAATCTGTGCTGATTTGCATTGACCGCCTCCAGTTTTCACTTTGTTTTGCCTCCAGCTAGCGCCGTGACGTAACTGTGACGTCGGCGCAAAGGGGTCTATAATACTAATAAAGAGTGCATTGACACCAAATAATACTGTCGCTTTGCATGAGCAAAAGACCAACATTTTAAGTCACTATTCACTGATTATTTAAAGCTCAAGTCATGAGCATGAGAAAATACAGTCCGATCTCATCCCAAGGCATCATCTAACTGACCCTTTTGACCATGCATCAACATCCGACGCACATGGCACCCTTTAGCGTCAATATGAGACACGCCTCCTAGTGGTCTAACCCTAACCCTACCCCAGACCTAAACCTACCTACGTCATCTAACTGACGCTAAAGGTTGCCATGTGCGTCGGATTTAGACGCATGGTCAAAAGCGTCAGTTAGATGACGCCCTGAGGATGAGCGCCATCTAACTGACGCTAAAGGTTGCCATGTGCATCGGATTTAGACGCATGGTCAAAAGTGTCAGTTAGATGATGCCCTGAGGATGAGACTGCGTTGGAAAATAATGACATAACTTTTCTTTTAATAAAACTCCAGTGACTTCTTGTTACTATGCAGAATTGCACAGAAAACGCTCTTTAAATTATTTTAAAAACCTAGAGGGAAAACTTCACCAAACTAAATTCAGCGAGAGCACTTTGTACTCTGAGTTGGTAAAATAACACAAAGATAGTCAATTATTCATGGAAATGCCCTGAAACACATGAAATATTAAGGCAGGCCACAGCACTGATGTCCTTGGAGGGCAGATCACGGAGGACACCTCAATCCACAGCACAATCCAAAAAACCTGAACCGTGACAAGCAATGTCATCAAGAAGAGTCGGAGATCGAGAAAGCGAGAAAGAGAGATATATTCTGTAGAGAGCGGCGCTTACTGTGGCTGTGCCGGAGACCGACTGTACGCTGTTGTCTGGTCCGCTGGGCTCACTGTGCGTCTGGGCAGGGGGGTACATGTTCAGAGTGTGCTCTGCCACGGGGGTCTGGCCCGGGTAGTCTGGAGTCGGGTGAGGGTGGGACGGCGTGTACTCAGCAGGAATGCCGTTCTGAGGGGAGCGAACTGGGCCGATGGGTAAGGCTGGGCCATGGTTTCTGGGGGTGCTGGGCGTCTTGATTACCCTGAAAAAATAGAGAACAACAGCAAAATATTAGCGACATTATAGCATAGCTCACTAAACGACCAAACATACAGTATGTGGACACCTTAACGCCACTTCCATATTTGCAAGTTTCAAAACCACATGCCGCCGTTTATAGTGATTTTAGCTGCTACAACAGCTAATTGCAAACATATTATTTTATGAATCTAATGTTTGTAAAATAAATGAGCCATCTTAGTTTTTTTCCTAATCCACCAAAGATAGATTCATTCAAATTCATTCACCGACCCTTCATGCAGGTTACATTGTTACATATCAGGTGATAGTGACAGGTAACTCATAACTTTGAGCCTAGAAAGAGTGTTCAAGCATCCTTCAAATCTTTATTGTCCTTCATGATTTGTTCACTTAAAAGATTTGTACTAAAACACAGATCTATAACATCACTAATGTGTTCAGCTTATGAAAGAAATACATTTTCACATTTTTTTTATCGTGCATCACGCTCACATGATTTAAGACATTAACGTATACAATTACATGACATAAAACAAAAAAAAACCATGTGTGATAGTATCTTTGTTTGAGGATATATTAATAAAACGACAGCATTCAATTTAAACTCATAAATCATATTGTCCGGAATTCATTCAGAAGTTTACACTTTTGTTATATTGGCTTTAGACTTACTACTGCGTTATTTTCAATATGTTAATGAAAATATTTTGAAAATATACATGAAAATGCTTTATCTTGTTTGATGGATAATCAGTCTAATGGATATTTTGCTTCTATTATTCATTGTAGTTCATTATTTGTTAAGTTATTTGAATAAGTTATTACAACGCATTCTCATCCCAAGGCGCCATATTTTGACACTTTTGCAAAAGCGTAAATATATTCACATTTTTCAATGGTATTCAGCTTCATCCCTATATTCCATCTGACGTTGGTTCATGGGACTTGCTCTCATTCGGACACAAGAGGTCAGACATGATTCTATTGGTTTTATGTATCAAACGTGCTCATTATATCAACATAGTTTTGGTCCATACAGTATTTGAGGTCCACACACACAAGCTTCATCTTGCGTCATTCATGCTCTCTGTGTGTTGAACTATTAGCGAAGCACACGCTCGGCTTCAGACACAAGTTCTTTCATACAGCTGGGCCAATTAAATTACAGCGTTAGCATGCACCGTGACCAGACCGACAACAAATGAACAAGCCCACCCACAGACAAATGCTTTCCGTACACAACACTCATCAGACCTTTATCTCAGGAAGTGCTTTCTTATTTGATCAAATCCAATTCATCCACCTCCCAGCACCCATATTATCCACTTATGCATGGAGATGTCTATTCACCTCGCACACCAAATCTACGCAAAACCGCGCCCCAGAGAGACCAAAAAGCCATCTAATTTAGCGTTTGCTATTAATAAACAACGGCAGATTATCAGAATGAAAAAACATGATGCACGACAGCACAGGTAATGGGGAAGTTTAATGAAAAATACATTAAAATCTGAATGGCAGTGTGGAATTGATGTGGATACTATTTGTTTCACCCTTAGGTGATGGTACAGTAGCTTTCTGATATTTGTCTGGATTTTGTATAACCAGATGGTGTGTTTTGTTCTGTACAGCCATCTGGAAAATGTTATTGCTTTGAGGCCATTGTTATTTTAATATTATTTCTCAAGTATTATAATTCATATTTTAAATGAGCTTTTAATTTTATATTTTCCGTTTTTGGTTTAAGATTTAGTAATTTAGTTATGCTATTGTATTTTTTTATATTTGTTTAATATATACATATAGCTTTAAGTTAAAATACGTTTTCAAGTTTTTCATCAAATGTAGATTTTTTTTGTATTTTAGTTTTATTTCAGTTAATGAAAACTTTTATTATAGTTTTAATTAACAATAACAACACGATCAGAGGTTTCTGACAACTGTCAATAGTTGACATACATACTGTACAAGTATAGATCTATAGCCATAATGAGTGTGGATTATATAACTCAGATAATGAGAACTTGGCAGAATTTGAAGATTGTTTGCATTCATTTCTTTGACTTTAAGAAAGACTTTTTAGTGTGTTTAGATTTTTAAGATACCAACAACAAAAAAAAAACACATTTTAAGAGAAAAATCTGAGAAGCAGGTGACTTTATCCAAAAATAACAATTATGTCATACTGATGCACAAACAAAATATTTTTTTTTAAATTATTTTTGTCCATACAATGAAAGTCAATATGGATGCCATTGGACAACATCTGATTTAACAGAAAACAGACATTCTTACAGGTTTAGACTGATTTTCATTTTTTGGTGAACTATTCCTTTAAGAAAGTATATGAAGACATTTTTTGAAACGGCTTTAAGAGAAGATTTCCGTTCACTCGCCATTTATTCTCACTACAGTCTAGGAGAAATGATTGAGATATTAAAGCAATTGGTTATTTTCCATTCTTACAGGAGGAAACACTTCGTGACACACACATTCACATCTTCTCCATGCCAAACCATGAGTTATGTGGGCAGAGAGATCCCAGCGCCCACAGGCCTGTTGAAAACACTCTGACATAGGACAACTGCACATTATAAAAAGAGCAAAATATACTCAGCCACCACTTTCTCTCCTCTGACCACAATGCTACACTACACAGAAACACCCCCTACGTACAAAGCGTAGGATAAAATGAGAAAAAGTCCACAGTCCAAAAGTCCCCATCTATGATTTATATGAATATTCCAGTCTAAAATTAAAATCCATCACCATTTACTCACACTAAATTGTTCCAAACCCATATGATTTCCTATACAATAGCATGTGATGTGTGAGGAACGTGTATGTATAGTGTACATGTATAGTGATGCCATATCCATGAACAGTTCTTTTATGTCAAATCTTGTAAAATGAATATTAAAGTTGTTCTGTTTTGGAAAACTGGACTAAATCATTTGTTCAAATTACCTCACTCCCTCAGTGATCTGGTTGCCCAGAGTGGAAGGCAATAAATAAACTGGATAAGTTTGCGAATTACCTACTAGTAGTGAATATTGACATTTTAGAAAGAATATATGGTCATATAGACCACATTTAGGATACTTTTATGGTACGTCTGCATATTTTTTGATGCTTGACAGCTCCAGTAAGCCTAAGTCATGGGTTCAATTTCCATGAAATGTATGACCTAATAAAAATGTATACCTTGAGCGCAATGTAAGTCACTTGGGATATAAGCATCTGCCAAATCTGAAAATGTAAACACTAAAAAGAGTGGTCAGGATGTTTTTTAAAAAATGCACCTCTTGCATTCTCCAGAAGTCAGTCATACAGCTTTGGAACAACGTGTAAATAATGACAGGATTTTTATTCTTGGCAAGTTGAACGAGCCGAGAAGAGCCAGGAGGGAAGCCGCAACTTGCTACTCTGTAAACGGGACCTTGTAAAAAAAATCCCTGCTGTTCCTTAAGCAGATGTTACACACATCACGCTGTTTTCCATTAACACCATCAGCACTTCGCATAGCACATTGATATTCAAGAGCGGGCACACCACGCCATAATTAGACTATCATTTGATCAGGAGTGCTAAACTCTTTATACACAAGTGTCAAAGACGTTAAGGGGAGGGTGGAAGGAAAGTTAGAGAAAAGACAGTGGTGCTTCTCCGTGGTGTGGGAAGCCCCTGACGGTGCAAGTCTGCTTGGAGCTCTACATTTGCGGTCATTGTAGTCGTGACGTCGCTGATATTTTTTGGAGGCCCTCGTAAAATAGCTGTTGGCAAACACTGGGAGAAAAAAATGCGATGGCAGACAGTCAGGCTTAGCTAAACGCTTTGGCCTCCACCCTAATGAGAACCACATTTGGAGGACTGAAATATGTTTTACGTGGCAGCGCAATAGATTCATCACTTCACTGTGCTCGGCTTCCAGGCGAACACTTAAACATACGCAGCTATAAAAAAGTGGCTTTGTTTTGGTAAAGGGCTTTTTACGACACTTTGCAAATATAATTTCGCACACAACGAGACTACTCCTCCCTCACTCCGTAAGGCGTTTTAAATTCCACATGTACACGAATAGACGCGGCTCATGATTGAAATGAGTTCAACCGCATGCTAATGCCTTAAAATGATGGAAAGCCAGGTGGAGAACAGTTGCACCAAAGCGGTACGTGTCAAAGTTCTTGCCGGTGGTGTTCGACTATTATGGAGCAAAATAAACCGTTTGAAGAGCAGCGGGTCTAACTCTTGTCTGCCTCACTCACTCTTCTCGCTGGATGACAGAATTCGGCTCATTTAATTGATCATGTGCTGCCAAATTTGTGAGTTTAGCCATCTAGACCAACACGAAACAGAGCTCAGAAATGGATTGGAGAGAAATGAGAAAGAAAGAGAAGGCGAAATGTGTGAAAAGAGAGCAAAACAGCTGCTGATAAGGCAACTTGAAAAAGAGTTGCTGAAGGGGGCTCCCTCTTTCTTCAAAGCGCTCTCTCTCTCTCTCTCTACTCTCACACACACTTCTCTCGAACGCAGTCATACACAAGCCACTCGCTCTACTGTGCAGCCGCAGCACAAAAGGAAGACGGGCAGGAAAAAAACGCACTAATGCGCTTGGTAAGCAGAATAACAGGAAAAAATACCTGTTCCACCATCTTGCTCCCTTTTTCCTCCATAAACCTAAGCAGCTGCCTTAGTCCCAATCCCTGCAGCATCTGCCTAAAGCAAGCATCAATTATAGATGAGGGTGTGTGTTCAACTGCTGTGTGGCGAGAGGGAGAGAGTGAGTGTGTATGTGAGCAGGAGGGAAAGGAGGGGTGGAGAAGGAGGAGGGAACTAATGCAAGTAAAAGCGAAGCTCCAAAATTTCTCTCTCTCTGTTCATAACTAATGTTCGACACTCTGAAATGTTAGCGATTCAGGCCATTCTGCGAGCATGTAAACTAAACTTAATTTAGACCTGTGATATAGATTGTGAAATGAGGCTGTTGTCCTGTTTGTGAATGTGCAGCTTATGGATTTGGACTGTATCGCTGATGATGAAATGAACACTAATCTCAGAATCCCTCTTTTTTTGAACATAGGTTTTGAACTGTGAAGAATGGAGCCTAAAGGGACATGGTGATGGAAAAATAAATGAAATTGGAGGAACAATTATATTTCAATGCTTTTGTGTCCGCTCAGAAATGTTTTGTTTCCAACTTTGCAATTGGTTGCAAAACTTTTTAGTTTTTTGTGAGGGAACACAACGTTTCTAGGGGAACACAAAGGTTTTTGCAAGAGAACTTGAACATTTTCCGAGAGAACTCAAAGGTTTTGCCAGCAAACACAAAGTTTCTAGGGGAATGTGAAACTTTTGTGAGAGAACGCAAAATAATTTGAATATATTTTTTTCCTCCCATTTCATTTTTTTTCATCTCCATGTAGCCTACCTTTATGGGCTTCGTAATGAACAGACTGTTTCAGTCTAAAGTCTAAAAATGTAATATTTAAAAATCTATATATTCTCTTAAAACAAGTCTAAAAATCTAAATTTCCTCTGAAAACAAATCAACAAATTTAAAAATCTAAGGAAAATAGCCTATTAATTAAAAAAATATATATGTTCTCTAAAAACCATGTATTCTCTGAAAATAAGTCAAATATCACATAGTTTAAACAAATATAGTTATTTTGCAAAAAATTAAATGTCAATACAAAAATGATTCTGAGCGATCATATGTGGTTATCTAAGTTCTTTCACATTACAAAAGGATTGCATGAACTTTACAAATTCAAGCCGAATTTTGTCCGCATGTTCAAAAATAATCAAGAACTTAAATAAGATGCTCGGCAGTGTTGTGCCTGAACGCGTTCATTGAACGTGGAAAAATTGTACATTTCTGTGCAAACTTTGCCCGCCGATAAAATAATTGCTGTCTGTGGTTGAATAGGCTGTGGAAATAATTTAAAACAAAACAAATAGCTTGCAGCAACATATGGAAAAAAGAACTATGAACTAGTTCATTTTTTGAAACTGTGAACTTAGTTCAAAATTTAGAAGTATGAACTATGAACTGAACTAGTTCATTTTAAAATGTGTGAACTGAACTTTGACGTAGTTCATGTAGAAAGTGAACTTTCCCAACACTGACACTCGGCTACACTCATATTATCGCTCCTGATGGGAAGGAATCACACTGCGTATGCTTGATTTATTCAGTAAACAAGAACCATAATGTTTATTGAATCAAGTATATGGTGCTTGGTTGGTCAGGTCTGTTTATGGTTTGGTTCATTTAAGAACGTGCAACTCACTGAAAGTGAGTACTTACCCCTTGCCATCCATCAATACAGTGGATTTTGGTTGGGCCAGACTGAGAGGTAAACAGGATCAAGATCCACTGTCCTTGCTCTTTTAAACACACTGACTTGCACAGCGAAATCCTGGGCCAACTCTTCAAAAAAAAAAGAGAGAAAATGGCTGAGGCAAGGCCTTCTTGAGCCCCTGCTGGGCCTGCCCTTCTTTCCTATAGATTGGACGTTCGATCAACCTTCACCTTTGTTTTCTCCTCTCGCTCAATGCAAGATTCTCACCACAGGCGCTTCTTGTGTGTGTGAGTACGGCATGCGAGCAAGGGTGTTTAAGGATCGGCGTGCTGCCCCTTCGCTCCAGACAGTCAGCTGGCTTCTGTCCAAGTCCATGGAGTGCCACTTCAGCTGGACACACTCTCGGTTTAGAGGGCAAACCATTCCCCAACAGACCCCCAGTGACATACGGCAGTAGAGCGGGGCAGGACTCCCTCGACCGTTCATTATCTCAGACGCTCTTCATTCCCATTGAGCTTCGCACTATGTTTTCGTATATAACATTTTGTCGTTCGCACACAGTGAGCGTTACCCAACACTTCTGGGGGAGTTCGCCATTTGGTGAGTGCGTGATGACTCGGAAAGCCAGACATGTCTCAGAGTAAACAAATTAATAATGCAAGAGGTTTTGTAGCACATGGGTGTGAACTATTTTCAAAGTAACCCATTTCCCAGCAGGAGGCTACCTTTTAAACATGCAAACTCGAAAGATAAAGGGACCCGGCAGACGTCGTGAAAATATAACCGCCCCCACCAGAGAAAAGTTTCAACTAAAGGTTCAAGGGTGAAAGGAAGCCGAGATATCACTGTAGCTCTGTGGGCACTATTCATTTGTACACATTTTCACTAAAATATACTTAAAAAAGTTGGTAAAATGTATGCCATGAAAAATATTTACAATGAATAGAATTCTATACGAAATGACATGCTATTCACTATAGACTTATACTATGCACCATGAACTCAACCATCTATAACATTATTTTGGCATCAAACATCGAATTCTGAGACAGCCCCTTTCCCTTCTGCTGCATAAGGAAAACTAAGACAATCGAGTGCATGAAGTGTTCAACATTCCACACTTCTTTCTTTTGTTAATTAAAGGACAACTCTGGCGCAAATGAACCTTTGGTCTAATTACACATTGTTACCTAGTCAACCGTTATCTTTGTTTTCATGATTGCCGAATGTGAATAGTTTTATCTATAAAAACAGTTTAGCCTATAATGCTAGTATAACGCTCAGTATATCAGGGCATAGAGTAATGACAAATAAAAATCGCTTGTTATTACCACTAACAAGGCTCAAAAATAGCCCCACAGTAACACGGTAGCATAATAAGGGTCCCTACATTCAAACCGAGGCATTGAGAACTTTGTCAGTGTCCATACAGTTTAATAAGAAGATAATTTATACACACAGTCAACTTTGCGAATACAGGAAGAAGCCATCTTTGAAATATAGTCTCTACCAGTCGATCTACGAACGCCGATCCAAGTGAGATGTGAATAAGGTGATAAGGTGAGTGCGACCAGTAGGCTACATGTACATATTGAAGAAATGGTTCGTGTTTGTGTTTCTTCCGGAAACAACGGACCATATGAGATTCTGCACAGTTCAGCGCACTTGGATCAGCATTACACACTAACTCACACTATTTACACTACAAAATAGCACAGAATATTGCACATGTTTTATTTTTAATTCAACCATTTCAGAAAAACAAGTTAAACGTCCTTGAAGAAATTGAAGAACCCTTTGTTAACAGATTAACGTTGCCTGCGGGACAACTCCTTTAGCGAGCAAAGAGGTGCACCATAGCCCCGAGTTAATGGGCTAGACTCCGGATGAGCCGAGTGGTGGCTAACCTTGCCTTGTTTCCCATTATCATATTAGCCGGCATTAGCGCAGGAGCTCTCGTCTGCCGCCGCTCAGCCCTGTGCCGGCATTAGCACACCATGCAAATGAAGATGTAAAGAGGAATCAGTTCATCAATCACACTCGCAAGGGGATAGTGTGCGCAGGAAGAGGATTAGCCGCGTGAGTCCCTGGACCCGCGCAGGTCTCCCTCCTGTCACACAGCATCTTTAATTAAACATCTTAAAGCACTCGCCAATGGCACTTCCTGCATAGTGGGGCTGCACTTGCCATTTGTCAGAAGGCAAACATCTCTGCAGTCCTCTGAACAGTGTGTCGACAAACTCTTTTGGTAATCCTCCTCCAGAAGCATACTCCATCTGTACAACCTTAATAAGCTAAATCGTCACCTGATGGGAAATCAGACATTACCATGATGACCTGCGGCGGTCTTTTAAGAGGCAAACAAAGGAAGCCCTTTACACATAATGGACAGCAAATAAAAAGGGCCGCCATTTTATTTTCAGGTCAAGTGATTCTATTGAGAACGGTAATCGGCATATGCGCCGGTTGTAAGTTACCAGGTGCTGGAGTGTGTCCCCAAGCAGTTTAATTAGTATTAAAGGCTGATCTGGATTAAGTGGGTTGCTGTGATGGACACAAATCCTGTCAAGTCGATACCAATAACAGAAGAAATCTCTGTAGGATCACAAAAGAAACAGCCGGGCCGGTGAATGGATGCCGCCATCGAGGGCACCACAGAGTGTGCGTAAAACCGTTCTGCAATTTCGGATGTGTTCCTGCATAAATCCAGACCATATAGGGCCTCCATTGGATATGCACACAATTAAGCATGTGATGATCATGATCAAGTTTCACACATTTACTGTTACGAATTACATTTTGAAATCCATTACCGCAAAACTAACAGTGGTGAGTTACAACACTAGAAAACAATTATTTCTATATAATCCCCCATAAACCTCTTCTTTCTGCTGATACACTTTCCGATTTTGTTAAAAAGTTTTAAATAACTGTTATATTGTAGAGTTATATATCCAAATTTCAAAGTGGTTACACTGATGGTGTTACACACTTACTCCAAGCTATCTCCAGTACTCTGATTCCGGTATCCCATACTGTAAAGAGTCTTTCATGAATCATTCTTAAAATGGTTTTGTTTAATTTCTTATTGGACTTATAACACATAATTTCATCAGATCTGGGCTTGTGGAAACCTTTTTAAAGTATATAGTGAACTCTCTGAGAAGACTCTACTGTAAATGTTATGTTTACCTTTTTTAGAGTCCACACATACAATTTTCCTCGCTGGCTCTCAGACTTTTGTTTTAGACTGTGAATGTTTTGGCACACATGTCTATCCAACCACACACAGCTTAAAACCACAGGCAACCATTTTGTGAGTTGAGAATACCAATTTGAGGCATGGTTTCACTGACAGACGTAGTCTTTGCTTTGGTCTAATGGTATTGGATGATGTTTTTATAGTCAGTGAGATGCAATAATAAGATCTCAATAGCTGGCTTGCATGAGAGCCTGAAGTGGGCGTATTTTGAACACAAAGCCATGCAATCATAACCCAGTTCCTTTTCCCTGTTGAACTCTGAGAGAAAATATGAACACTTTTGGCTTGCATATTACCAGTCTCTGAGTGAGACATCGTGTGCACGGTATGAAGAGGCAGTAAAAATGGATCCATGCCTGCACCCTCATGCGACTCGTTTTTCGATGAGGAGCTACTTAGACAACTGCAGATAATGACCAGCACGCTGGCTGATACATTGCCTCCTGGACTATTATTCACCAAATGATAAGACGTTTGTGTGCACAATCACTTTTAAGGCTTCTTTGTACAAGTGCAGAGGATTTTAATTTTTATTTCCTATATTATTTGAAAGTCTTTGGGTAAAGGATGGTTGAGAATAGCAGTCACACAAAAAAGAACAGTGGCACACATAAAGGAGCACAAATGCAAATGGGACACTAGCCTCGTGGTATGGACTTATCCACAACCTCCCATACTCAACCCCCCCAATATACAGTGGAAAAACATGAGCTGGTTTTGGTATAATACATACTTATTTCATTTTTTTAAATATATGTATATATGTATATATATATATATATATATATATATATATATATATATATATATATATATATATACATATACATATATACTAGAGTGTAATCGATTAATCTATTAATCACATCCAAAATAAAAGTTTGTGTTTACGTTATATATATGGGTGCACTGTGTATAATTATTTTGTGTATATATATATATATATATATTTTTTTTTTAAGAAAAAAATATTATTTATGTATAAAATATTTATATTTACATATAATTTAAATTATATATAAATCTTCATATACAAGCATGTGTGTGTATTTATGTATATAAAAATAATACATAAATAATACATAAAATAATACACAGTGCACCCACATATATTATGTAAACACAAACTTTTATTTTGGATGTCGATTAATCATGATTAATTGTTCAACAGCCCTATTTATATATATATATATATATATATATATATATATATATATATATATATATATATATATATATATATATATATATATATATATATATATATATATATATATATATATTTTTTTTTTTATATATAAATTGATACAAGAATAAAAACTCATGACACGCATAATGTTTGAACCTTCAGGGCCCCTCCTGAGCAAATTGAAACTACAACAGCGAGAAATAAATAAGAGGTTGGTCAAATCAGATGGTGGGTATGTAGTCAGAGCCGCGTCCCCCTGCAGATGTTCTCTTCCTGCCAGCTTTCCTCTGATACACATCAGTCTCGGCCAGCGTGTTCCAGGGCTGGCCGCCGCTTCAGATGAGGAGCTCATATACATTTCCAGATCACAAATTCATCGCCTTCCCCCCACTGCTCCACTGGAACAAATCTGCTTTCCATTCCGTGTCGCAAATCTCATGTTCTAGTAGGGTCTGAACTTGGAGGGGTTTGAACTGTGTCGGATGCATCGCCTCTCTCGCTCTCTCTCTCTCCCCCACAACACAGAATATATCCCTCTCTGTTCCTCCAGAGACTGTCGGCCCTCCCCGCCACTCACAGCTCAGCTCAGCCCAGCACGCCCACTAAACATTGGCACTGTCGCTAATAAGCCTAGGTCATTAGTGTGCCATGTTTTGGGCTAATCTTCTAATCAGAGAGTCAGGGTCACCACCCAAAAACCTCCTTGTTCTGAGAAGTTGTACCACTTCCTCCTACAACACACTCACACACACACTTACCGCTTGGGCTCCCATGTGCTGTAATTATATGTGGTGGATGTCATGTGGGTGAAAAGGGAACGCGTGGCAGGCAAAGGCACTCAGCAGTAGGGTCTCGGCCATATGGAGACAGCCTGGAAACTGTCAGGCTCACTTAATAGATGTTGTCCTTTGGGACTCAGGACGGCAGGTTCACATGGAATAAACACAGATCCTCGGGCTGAACGAGGAATTGGGACGTGAATCATTTCTTAATCTCTTCAGCAGCCCCAATTTGTCAATTTCTAAGAGGTGTCATAAAGGGTAAAATATATTCATCACCAAAGAGACAAGATGTAGAGGAGAATTAAATAACTATTCACAACGGATACACAACAGGAGGCCATCTCAGAAGTTCTGAGAAAATCTGCAAAACTGGTTCAGTGTGTCTGTGCTAAATATAGTTGACAAACTTTAAAATTTAACAGTCAATTATAAATGAGCTAAAAGTAACATACAACAAAGAGAACGCCACAGCAGCAGGCCGAACTCTCAGGGCTATCTGTAAGCGAGCCTCAGAAATCTTAATTACAAGTTAGCAGGCTTTGGCTATGCTTTAGCAGTGTGCGGGTAATTCTATTAGCAGATATCACACAGCCTTTGAAAGCGTTGAATACTTGGCCTTTTCATTTCTTGATTATGTTTCATCAATTGTAGATCAGCCTTGGATCTAACGATTTGTTTGTGATGTGGCGTGACAATTTTTATGAGGAAATTGTGTTTATGTGGGTGTTGAGGGCGAAGAGCTTGCGGTGAACACACGCTGAGCTTCAGTCTGGGATGTTGTCTGAGTCATCGCCCTGTGATCACAATGAGACATAAATTGGAGGGAAGCAATAGCACAACACAGCAAATGGGATAATAATGTTATTAGGATGACTGTAGCTTATGTTTATGCTTAAAATGGCACAAATCTTTCTGCCAGTCAGCCCTGAACGCTTCTGTTCATAACATTAGCGGTGTATAAAAGCAATCCATGCGCATGCATAAAATCACCAAATATCTGAATTGAAAACGTGGACATCATTAAGTCGATATATCATTGAGTGAGTTTACGGGCATCCTCATAATGTGTTTGTAATGGGATTTTGGCTATATTGAGAAACGTTATCTCATGTAAACAATACTTTAAATCAAACTAATGTGATTGATTAAGACTCATAATCGTGTACACTTCTCACATTTAACAATTGTGGTGTATACTGATTTTAATCGCAATAAACATGCATGTAAACACCACAATTACCTCTCTGACCATAGTGCGGATGTGCTTGGACATACAAGTATGTTCGTGTGCTGTTCCATAAATTCGATGAACTGAACTCTGTTCAAGTTTTGTGAAACTCTGTCAACACAACCCTGCGCAGTCTCTGCCTGGATCCTCATCCAGAAAGCGATGCAGCTGCCATAGGCAACGCAGTGTACACTTGGGATTGCAATGTTCATCACGGCTCCGCATAAACTTCCAATACATCAAAAGTGTTTTGCATTTGATGCAAGTAGATTAAAACAGTGGCCAGTAACATGCCAACTATATCTGAGTTCATCCCATTTGTAAATGCGGTAATGAACTCACATGATACTCACAGTACAAGGCAAGTTGGCAGGAACGCACACATTTGGTCAAAAATGAGTTAAGACTTGTAATGGGCCTTATGACGTGTTCTGTCTTGTGAAAAGATATCTGGGTTAGAATGATGTTGCTTTTGAAAGATGCATTACTCACTTAATCAACCAATAACATGTTTGACTGGCTGGTATAAAAATTAAAGGCCCTTTGTTGTCCTTTCTTTGGGTGTAGTCATATGCAGCCAGTTTGAACCGTGTCGTAGTGCGTTGACTCACCAAAGCGTGGTTTGCTTTGACTAGTGTGAGTGCTCTTTAACCATGCCCAGGCACTTGGTTTCATTGGTCTGGCCCTGCTCGCTGGAAGAGGTGGGCCAGAGCACGCATCATTTGGACTCTGGCACGGTTCGCATGGCAGCGTGAGCGCGTAACCGTGCTGGAGCACATCGAACAGGACGTGATGTGCCAAAACCTCCTCATACGAGCAGCATGCACTTTCGTGAAATTTTTTCGCCGCCTTAAGGCGACACATCTGTTTAACAACAGGCTGTGAGAGGGCTGTGGACCACAATACACAAAATTATCCACAAAGAAAACAGAGCGATGGACTTCTTTGTGTTCAGTTCAGAGACACGCTCCTCCTGTTTATCCCGAAACGTCGCAGCCATAATCACGGAAGTGTGCTTTGGCATCAGGATGTGAAACCCTATGTGAGTGCAGGCCAGCGGGGAGTGAGGAGGGGTATTTATTCTTTGGGCACCCGTCTCATGGCAACTCGGCTCAGTGTGTACACCCTTTGTTTGTCGGTAGTTACTGCACTTTGCCTTTGTAGGGCAGCATAAACAGGAGTGAAGAGGTTTGCCTGTGTCAAGCAAACATCTTTGTGAATTAAAATCCATTATTTGGTGCACATGTAAAGATAGTCATTGAAATTTCTAGCTGGTTTGTGCGAGTTCAATTCAGTTTATATTTGTCTAAAGTAATTAGTAATAATGTGATGTACTCATTTACTAATACAGGTATCTAATGCAAAAAGAAATCAAAATAGCTAAGTAATTACAATAGGTTTTTCTAAACGATTTAGCTCTGAAATTAAGCTGACAGCCTCAGTGAACTTCAGACAATTTTCTATGTTTATTAGTTTATTATTCTTTGTCCTAAAACTGAAAATAAAGATGTACAACTGCATTCCTCAAACTCATCACTGAAAGGGCCACTGTCCTGCAGAGTCTTAGCTCAAATCCTAACCAAACTCTGGCCTGGGACTAGCTCAGCCCTGAACTCCGCCCACAAATTTTTTTGTTTGGGAAGTTCGATCTGGACTTGAATCCATTGAGGAAGTAATTATGATCAGGCAAGAAATGAACGGGCCAATCAAATTGCCAGGGCAGGCTTTAAACGAAGATGGACAGGTGATCTGCAAGGACGTAAATCATCACGTTATCAAAGAGCGCTAACTGGTTTCCCTCAGAGATGACTGCAGCTGGAGAATTGAGATACGTATAGATTCCTGTTGTCACGTCTGTTGAAAAATAAATTGACAGTGCATTAATTTTAATAGACAAACAGAGAACTGGAATCAAGGCAATTGTCGATTCGGAAAGATATTTTTGGCGTCCTTCCAACATGATTCGGGAAAAGTGTAACTTATCAGCTGGCTCTGACGGTCTAAGAAGATGGGACGTAATGAAAAGCCTGTGGTCGTTGTGGTTTCTCCTTTGGTCGCACTCATGGAGAAGTAAGTAAAGAAGCAACACTCATTATTTAACTTCTAAAATAAGTAAGTTCTGTAGTTGAAAACTGCGTGTATGCAAAGTAGCTGACTTACTGCGTTGCTCTGATTGGTTGTAGGTCTACGACTATCCAATTGAGTGCAGGGTTGTTTTTTTTTCCTGGTTCGGTTAAGACACGCCTCATAATCAAAGCCCAATGGAGCGATATCAGACTCATTTCTTATTAGAAAATGAGTATGACGAAGTCAGGCTAATCAAACTCACCTACCAGTCCAGCAATTTTCTAGGAACTCTGAGACCTTGAGCTGGTTCAGATATAGAGACTAGTAAATACAGTTTATAGTTTATAAACTCTGCAGGGCAGTGACCCTTCAGGATCGGACCTGAGGAACTGGTTTGAACAAACAGGTCAGCCTATGCAGGTATGCACTTTGTTTGCATGTGACGAACTTTAAGTGCGACGAACAAGGTTCGGCCCTAATCTCCGTGCAGTACATGAAGTTTTGTAGATGCACGTGTGAAATATCAGTTGACACAGCCATGAAAGCGACAGCAGCATGAACACAAAGTGCTCATCAGGCCAGAGCATCTCCTGCAGACACTCTGATGCTTGTCATGTACAGGTGATTTTAATTACAGCCATTATTTACACAGCTGAAACAAAGTGGCAAGGTGGCACTGAACCAGGCTGTCAGCCAGCCACACACTCTTACTGGCTGGAGAAAGCTCATTTCATTGCCTTACTCGCCTTTCTCTCCCCCATCCAGCCCACCCCCTCCTCACGGTCTACTATTTCGTCTCTCTGTCTCCCTGCCCTCCTCCTATTCTGGGTAATAGGAACATGCAATAAGAACATTAATCACGCATCATATTTAACCTTGGAATCATGCCATTTACCATTAGCTTTGATATCTACACTGTATCATATGAAGTTAGCCTAATATATTTTATGAATTTATTACATTGCTTTTTGGAATACTTACATTCTGATTGGTCATAAGCAGCTTTCTGCAGTTACATATTTGATATAATTTTATATAAACAGTTTAACCTGTATAATGGATTTTTGATGAAGGGAAACTGATTTCCAACTGTGCTAATTTCATGTCAGTACTCACGGTCTCTTTCTTCCCACAAATAATTTCAACTCAAGATCAATATTCTACGTCCATTTATATATTTATTGAATAATAACAGACATAATGTAGTCATTAGGTCATTACTGTAAAGCACTTTATGATGATATAAGACCAGATCACCCAGTTTACTTTGTGATAATGACAAAGTGATCTGTGAATATATATAATTTTAACTGTTTAAAAATGGACTATATATTATATTCATTATATTATTATCATAACAATTCAAATAGTTTAATAAGCAACAAATCCAAGATTTAATATTTTTTGGACTTTATAAAATATTCTAAAAGCTTCCATCTTTTTTCATTTCATTTAAGACCAATGGACTGAAATCATCCTCAGCTTTCAGGCCAGCTGGAACATTCTTTGAGATAGCAGGAACCGTATTATCTGTGGATCAATGGCGAGTAAAGGGGTAGGACGTTAATACTCTTTGATCAAAGAGCTGTCCTATTTCTGGTTTGTGTGAAGAAAAAACAAAGGGAGGGTGGGGGTTAACAACAGTGGTAACAAGGAGAACAAGAAACAGAGTCTGTGTGTGTGAGGAAACAAAGGCTAAGACTCTGGCAGATGTTGCAGGGTCTCTGATGACTGTGTAATGACAGATGTTTTGAAGCGTAGCTAGGAGAGGTATGACCAGGCCTAATGATTTCTGGAGCGAGCGCACAGGTACACTAAGAGCAGAACTAATCACACACAGATGGACACACACAGAGAGCTGCAGGAGCAGGCCAGGACACACACAGATGTCTCTGCCAGAAACGAACTCACGGCCCTCCGGGAAGGCCGGCGAACGAGCTCCATCTCCAATCGGTTTCTTTAATCATGACTATTAAAGCACGTTCATTTGGAAGCATGTCACTGATGCCTTAAACAGGATGAGACATTATTGTGTATGATATGAACAGCTCAAACAGAAGGTATAAGATACACATATTTTCTACTACACATGATTTATGATAAGACACATTTCTTAGGGGTAATCCAACGGGGAATGTTGAGCATGGGGAAGCACGGCCCACCTTAAACATTTAATCCTTAGCCCCATAAATTTTCGGAGGTGATCACAAGTTCACAGCTGGATGGAGCACAACATCAGAATGTACTGGTTATAAGATGTTTTTTAAAAGGTGTTTAACCCCTTGTCACCTGCCCGCATTTTTATCGCCTTTTTTATTAAATCACATATTTTAGTTATCTTAAATTAGGTATCATTTGAAAGCTTACAAACTCAGAATTCATCCTGTGAAAACCGTTATATACTTGAACGTTGTGTTACCATAGAAACGGTACTCTAATTTTTTTTTATCAGGCCCTGCCCTTTTTGGGCATCATATTTCATAATTTATGATCAAAACCTTTTCTAATCTTGACAAAACACATATTGTCTGAAAAGTCTACTGTCTCAAGGTTCCAAATTTTGTGACAGAACTGATATTTGGACAGAAATTTATTAATTTGTTATGACAGAATGTATACAACTAAATTCAATGGAATACAATGGCACCCGGTGGCTATGTTTAGTACTACGCCTAAATAAAATTTCATGGGAACTTGCATTTTTGTGATATCAACTTCAAATTTGGAACATAACTTGGTTAGATTTATAGATTTGATTTTATAGTAATTTTAGTGTAAAAACTATTTAGTAAAATATCTATTTTTATATCAAATAAAAAATATAGCACAGTATATTTGATTTACTGTAAATTTAAACTTCCATAACTTTTTCATACTTTCCTTTTTTCTTAAGTGTTTTCACTTCAGCAATAATCTGCAGAGTGTTTTCTTTAAAACAAGACCAAACTTGGTATTATATATATATATATATATATATATATATATATATATATATTTTTTTTTTTTACTTTAAAAAAGAAAAAAAAACTCATAAAAATGCAATACTTATCATACAAGACATTAAAAATATACATAATCTAAAACATATCTGTTTCAGTATGTATATAATTGTTTTATATATACACATCTGTCTCTTAATTCATCTTCTATAAAAGCTAAAAATAGTCAAACTAAAACAAAAATGTTAATAAGTATAGTCGACCAGTAGATGACTAGTCATCCATTCCTGTATACAAAGTCTTGGTTAAAAAGCCTTTAAACCAGTGCAAATTAATGGCACATCGTTTCATGCGCAAGATTTATCTGTCCTTATCTGTATTATGGGAGCTGTGGATTAATTACGTTTCATTTTCCCTATATTGGCCAATTTCATGCTTTTGCACAGTTTGAAAATATTTACACTAGTTACAAACAATTAATTCAATGGCTTGTTCAGGCAGCCCAAAGAATTTTGTGTGCGGGCGCAGAATGGAGGTTGTGGCATCGCGTGTGTGTGTTCGCTCACATGTGTCTTCATCAGTGAGCTTGGAGAACTGCATCTGTCATAATTACATTCACTGTGTTGACAGGCACTCGCCATCTAACAAGATACATCCCATTATTGCCAGATGTTTTAAAATTGACATTATAAATGTTTACACTGTGTAGTAACCCGAGCTATTAGTTTTCGACTAGCGACATAAAATACTCCAAAAGCCAGCATAAAAACATTAGTGTCAGCTGCTGTAAAAGTTGTGCTATTAATTTTAGCAGAGGATGCAACTTCTCTGAATATGGCCCATCTGTTTTGGCGTCAAATGGCCAAATTACTTTACGAAAACAGTTCCATCAAATTATTTTCATCACCGTTTTCATTGCAAACGCCAGCCGCTCAAAGTTAAAAGGTCGTATTTCCGCATCATCCATGCACCGACACGTCCGCTTTGTACGCCTGTGCAACTTCAGCGCATATGTCATCAGTTAAACAGGCCGCACACATACGTTTTCACCATTTCACCCATGTTCCACGATAGCTGTGTAATGTTAACAAAGCACTGTGGGAATGTGAGGTTGAGAGGTGCGGTGAAAAGTTATCACTGTAAATTAAAGGTATGACTGGTGGAAGCCCAGAGGGTTTACACTGGGGTTATCGGGGGCTTCCACACATCAGCATCTCCTATCACACATCCGGCGGTTCCTGTGAAGTGTCATAAACTGCCGGGGCCCATTTCCAGTATCGCTGTGGCTCCCCGCAAAGCCCCAAGGGCCTTTGCTTTACCAAACACAAAAGCAGTGTTGCTCTCTCTCTCTCTAAAGTCAATACATGCAGCTCTTTGTCTCCTCATATCAGGTATTTTGAGTTGAGCCCATGCAGGATCATAACCCTCTCCTCCAATCTGCCTTTAAAAAAGAGACTGCTGGGAAATGTAGTCCTGTCTGGTTTAAAGGATAGAGTTTTGCTTTATTTTGAGGTTCAACTGATGATATTCTGCTAACTACAAGAAACTTTGCAACTACATTTCATTAAGAGTATTAGCAGACTGTAGACAGTGGACTGCAAAGTTACTTATAGTCAGTAGAATATCAGACAGTCAACTAATATGCTAATGTGATTTAGTTATTTATAGTTAGTAAAAAGTGGATCATAAAATTAAAGTGTTACCAATAGATAGTTCACCTTTAAAAATGAAAAATGTTGTCATTAATGATAATTACTCTCCAATCATGTTGTTCCAAACCTGTATGACTCTTGTTTATTGAATATAAAAGGACTGAAGAATGTACCGCTTTAAAAAGATGCTTAATGCTTTATGAATGTATCATGGTCAGTTCACAATTTTTTAGTTGAGACAGAAACCATATTTAAATATTGAGGGACCATATTGAGGGATAGATCTCACATTTACTACATCACTTTATTGTGTTGTTTTATTTTTATTTTTTGAGAAGATGTTTTGTCCAGTGAAAAATTGGGTAACACTTTATTTCGATAGTCCACTTTAGACATTCTACTAACTATAAGTAACTTTTGCAACAGCATGTCAACTAACTGTCATTAGAGTATTAGTAGACTGTCTGCTTAATATCTGCTAACACTTTATTTTGTTGGTCCCCCAACAGACATTCAACTGACTATAAGTAACTTGGCGACTACAAGTAAACTTATTCTCCTAACCCAAAGCCTAACACCTAACCATAACCTAACAGTCTACTGACAGTCTACTATAATATACTAATACTCTAATGACAGTTAGTTGACACATAGTTGAAAAGTTACTTATAATTAGTAGAACGTCTAAAGTGACTATTGAAATAAAGTGTAACCCAAAATTGCCATGTTGTTAAACTACAGTACAATCCATTTTTATTATGGTCAGATATTAAATATGGCACAATTGACCAATGTGTGAAGAACGAACCAAAATTCAATAAATTATTCACTGATTCTTTAATGAATTGTTCAGAAGATTCAACTTTAACAAACGATTCAGTTCACACACTATTATAAATTAAAAGTCATAGTATTATGGAAACCCTGAACCGCAAAGTAAAAAAAGAAGAAAATTGAAGCATTTCGAGATTAAAGTCTAAATATTTAGAGATTAAGTTAAAACATTACGAGAACAAAGTTGTAATATTTAAAAAAAAAATCTAAATTACGAGAAGTTAAGGGCCAAATGATTAGATATGATGCACTTAAAATGTATCCAGAGAGGATTTACGACAGTGGGCTACAAGTCAACCTGCCACAAAATTTGGACCAGGATTTTGGTACCTCCTCTGCTGGAGTTTTCGTGCTAGTCTATATGCGTCCTAAAACAAATGGTAATGCCACGTAAAATTTCCTTTTGTTGAAAGCACAGATAAAAGTAAAAAGCTACTATCATATTTAGATCTAAACAAGAACTTCTATGGAAAACTGTATTCTCGTAACTTTATTCTCAAAATATTTCAACTATAAACTCAAAATGCTAGAATTGTTTTTGTTTTTTTTTACGTTCAAATTTCTATGAAGTTTGAAACCCCCACCCATCTAGTACATTCTAAATAACATCTTCTGCATTCCACAGATGATTTAAAGTCATAAGGTTTGAAATGTCATAACGCTGAGTAAACAATCACCAAATTTTCATTTTTGGGTAAAGTTACAGCTTTTACAAGCAGGAACAGTGCATCATAAGAGCTCAGGTAGATCTGCGGATTTGCTTTGCGGTGGTTCAGCAGGAAAGCCTTGGCTTTAGGAGCTTTGTGTCAGCTGATCCAAGCACTGCACAGGCTCTGTAACCCACACCAGGAAAAGCACAGGTCACCTGGCAAACAGGAGGGATGTGCGAGTATGCATGTGTGCGTGTTAGACTTTGGCCCTTGGCACGTTTTCCTGATGCAGAGTGGGGGTGACAGACAGAGCTGACAGGCCAACCTTTGCACTGCGTAATAGACAGACAGGGAAGTGGGAGCCGCACTCTGTCACCGGGGAATACAGATGTAAACATGGCCACTCTATCACCCACACTCGCCTCCCTGACAAAACATATTAGTGGTGGAGTTCTCAGTGCACACCTCTGTGCTTAAACTCGCTGATGATCTGCATACACGACACACACACACACTTAGTGCACGCAAGCAAGTGTGCCGCCGTGGGAACGCATAGCCTGCACTAATTGGAGTTTTAATTGTTGTGGTGATTCTAGTGTGTCACTTATATATCTGATGAGTCTGACGTGACTTATTGACAGATCTCTAGAGCGTGCGCGGCGACCTGACAAAAACGCATTGATTAATTACTAGCCATCCAAGACAATTAACTGGATCAGAACGCGAAAACAAGCGGCGAGCAACTTTTGCCGCGCCGCCATCCTACCCTCGTGTAAACCCTCTGAGGATACATCAAACAATTTCTTTCCCTGCGTTTCCAAGGCAACGCTAATATATTAGCTCACCAGTGTTACTGGAAAGCATTTCACTTGACAGTTTTGAAAATGATTTAAAAGCCGGCTTAGTATGTGAAGCTCATCCACACTACAGTAAATCAGGCTGTGGACGAATCCCTCTCCAGCTGTCACGAAAGGATCGGGGAGGGGAACGGGCTCCTTTGCCTGTGGTCTTGCTGGAGAGGCTAGTTTGGGTGAAATATCTCCAGATTCCTTCTGTTGTCATCCATTGTTCTCACTCTTGAAAAACCAAGCAGACACTTGGGCCATTTGTTTTCACAAGCCTGAGTACATACAGTTGAGTCCAAAAGTCTAAAAAAATCTAGCTTCTAATAATACACATTATACAGTATAATGTGCATAAAAATCATTAAAAATTGGCATGCATTTCAGAATTTCTTTATACTTATTTTTTCTTCACACACATTACTTAAACTCAGTGGTGGGCCGTGCATTTCACACCTAGGCCTTCTGTCCTACCTGAATTAATAACTTTTAATAGTGTATCAGCACAAAGCCTCTCTATAATTGTTGTTTTTATTTATGCAACCGCAGTTATTGGATTAATGCGGTGAGTTTGGGAAAGGACCGGTAGAGAGAAACGAGCACGTGAGTTTGGCTGGTGCGTTTGTACAGTGGTTCTTGCGTTCAGAATCCGATTATAAGTTCAGAAACGGAGCCTCCCTTCTCTTGTCGTTCAAGGGCTACAATAGTCCCTTTTCAGATGTTACAATAGTATGAATGTTTGAAAAAAATAAAGTTTCGATCATAAATTTATAAGAAAAATTAAGAAGAAAATCATATTCACCACAGGGAAAAAAGCATTAACTCACCAAAACTACAGATTATTCTTTACACAAAATCCATCCTTATTTCTTTCCTCAAGAAGACTTCAATTACTGTTGTAGGTTCTAACTGCGTTTCAGTTCCAACAATGTTGTGTCTGTCTCGTCATATTTAGCATAAGTTTTAATTCGCTTTATGGCTGAGAGTGCCTGTTGACAGAAGCACACAGTCACCGCAAAACATGACGATGTGTACAGCTGCCCCATGCTCTCACACAGAGTTTTGAACTAAATCAACGAGATCAGCGGGACTTTTGCCTTCAAAATCATTAAATTTAACTTACATTAGTCAGTTCTGTTTTTACCCGGAGAGATTGAATAGAGTTCCGATTATTTCTGCGTTTAGCTCAGGCTGAATAAGGGATTTATTTCTGCTGGAGGTCGAGCAGGGAATGAAACATTCATTTATGGGTTGAAAAATGATTACATCTACAGGAATATATATTTAGTTTACACATCGCTACAGATGCGGATACTATCACTAATAGTACGCGGTCTGTACGCGCATCCAATCAATGAACGAGAAAATACATACGTTATTATATGCCAGCTAGATGGCCCCGCTGCAGTCAAAGCGAAATCTGATTGGCTGGTTAAATCTGACTGATTATTTGATTGGTTAAAGGAACGGTTTCAATGCTCATTCACTTTATACTACAGGCGCCACGCTCTGTCGAATTCTGAAGGCCTCCAGGCAGATTTATTTGACCCGGCAACGCATGATGGCTGAAATATGATGTGGATACAAGCTCTAACATAAAAACATACTACTGGAAGCAGCTGCAACCAAGTAGAAAAGCTATGAAATGAAGAGAATGAACTACTTGGAATAATTTAATGCTCATTTATATTAAAGTGCAAGTCAGTGATTCTGAACGGCCCACCACTGCTTAAACTGCATAAACTCCACAAATCTATTTCGATATTCGAATTTGTGGACAAAAAAGGTGCAGAATCTTAAAATAATATGCCATGATGTTTCTTTTTTTCAAATTTAGTTAATATATTCTTAATCTTTTTTTTCCAGCAAGATTTTAACAGTTTTAACGTCTTTAACAAAATTTCCATCTATCCACAGAAACAGAATTTTAAAAAGTTCCTAATGTAAAATCTATCCCAAAAAGTGCACTGTTTGGGGTCAGTATTCATTCATTCATTCATTCGTTTGTTTGTAATGAAATTTGTACTTTTATTTAGCAAGGATGATTTAAATTGACCAAAAGTGACTTTTACCATTTTATAAAAGTTTTCTATATACTTCATTTTCAACATAATAATAAGAAATGTTTCTTGAGCTGCAAATCACCATAACAGAAAGATTTGAAGGATCATGTGACACTAAAGACTGGAGATAATGATGCTGAAAATTCAGCTTTATCAGCAGTAAAATATTAACATTTTACAATATTACTGTTTTCACTGTTTTTTAAAATCAAATACATGCAGACTTGGTGAGCAGAACAGACTTTTATCAAAAACATAAAAACATCTTACAGACTGCAAACTTTTGAATACTAGTGTAACTTCAGTGATTTAATAACCTAACTCTAAGACAGCGTCATCTTTGTAGATTAAAATGCATTATAACTAGCTCAGTAATTATAAATAAATCTATATTTAAATACCCAATATTTGTGAAAGGGTATTTTAAGGTTCAATTTGAGTTTTGCACATTTAGCTCAGCAAGATGTAAATTGTAATTAATTGTGCACAACATTTGAGGCACTGTGCGTGTCCAAATTAGTCAGCTATAAAGTTCCATGACAGTAGTAGTCATCCACCTATGTAAGCAGCAGGAAGCTCACTACGTTTTAGAACAGAGCTACAATCTCCCACAAATGAGGAAGGCGAACACTCATCGGAGAAGGAGCTCTGCTTCTTGCTCTCATCACAGCCTGCGCATATCTCCTAATACCCATCTATTCTACAGCGTTCTTCCTCTCCGCCCACCGATGCATGACACCCTCTAACAGAGCCCTGCTTGCTGTTCTCCCTTTGTCTTTTTCCCCACCAACACGCTTTCTCTCCACCTCCGTCTCCCCCTCCCCTCTTCTGGTGTGTTCCCTGCCCCTCTTGATTGAGCTCACTCTCCCCTAGACGGCGCAGGTTGGTGTTGGCACACATAACAATTGCAGAGGAGCTTCTAGCACTTACAGTAAATGAAGCTGGGCAGCAGCCCACTGGGATACATTAGATTAGGTAGTTGAGATATGAGTGATGGCGCAGGCCAGCCCCTGCCGCAGAGGTCTTGGAAATAAGCATTTGCCGCATCCGCCGTATTACAGGCTCAGATTATGGAGGGCCCTGATAGAATAATGTCAGGCGAACACAAGGCTAAAATTGAACTGTCAAGAACTGTCAAATACACAATAATGTGCTCTGCAAAACCGAGTCATTCCGCCACCCTGGACTGGCTGACGGACCACGTGCGCTTCAGAGTGCACTTTGAGAAAACATGCCTCTGATACGTATTCAGATTTAAGAAACTTGAGATGCTAATGATTTTAAGCAGAACTGCTTCCGATTGAGTTTCCTAACAGGATTTGCGAGTGGAAAACTTGTTTGTTTTTCTTTAAGCGAACATGTTTTTAACCCAGCTGAATCTGCTGTGGTCGTGCGCTAAAACAATCACTTGTGTATGGATTAATGACTTTAATTCTGAGGACTGGCAGGGTGTAGCCGCAGCAAAATGCCCATACGTGCTCTCGCTAGCTGTGAAGTTAAATTGATTTCAGGCCTTGGCATCTCTGAAATGTGATGCCGTAAACAACT